>JARVJO010000024.1:7011141-7021146 GCA_031762555.1 Cynodonichthys magdalenae
TAGATACAGGGGGTGGGTCAACTTACCCACTGGCTCATCTTACCCCACTCTCCCCTATATTAAGTTTTTGAAAGATATGTGGTGTTGTGAGAACATCAATAATGGCTACATTTCTTTTTTCTGTACTGGTTGCTTGTGTCTGGTCACATGTTCCAATATAAGACCAAAATTCCCTACTTGCCATCTATTCCACAAACATGGACCTGCACAAGAAACTGATGAGTAAGTTGCTGTTGTACGTTTGGCTTAGATTTATAACAAATTGCCAACCTGAGATGTGATGAAACCATGGTTAGATGCTAACAGAAGATCACTATTGGGACATTGCTCGATGTTCATGGAAGAACTGCAACAGAAAGATTCCACAGAAATGTCACATCTAGAGACAATGAAGGTTGCAACATAACAAATGATAATAAAAATAATTTGATAACAGTGATGTGTCATTCAAAAGGGTTTTCATGAAAAATATGATTAAAATAAAAATATGAGTTAAAAACATTTTAAAGCATAAAACTACAGTTAAATGGTCTCAAGCCTAGCTTATGTGATGCATTTTTTAAATGAAAATGGAAAAATTCTGTTGTGTTTCAGTCATTCATCTACATGACAACAACAATCAGATTCTCTGACATAGAAATGTTTTACATCCAGATCTCAGAGTGGGAGTTTTTCTAATCTCCTCGCCTCGTTTCATTGAGACAAAAAAGCAATATACCTGAAAGCAGAAATGTTCACACAGTTACAGTCAGTCAGCAGTCTACATTTTCCTGACCCTTTATAGATCCAGAATTTAAACTGAACAACATGTTTTGTGTAAGGCAGACAGTATCACCACTACACAACAACACATCTCATCTGCTCTGTGAGGGTTACTACCCACTGTGAGCAACATCACCCAACCCTGTAATTACCTGTTTTACACCAAGGACATTCACTTTGTCTAGATTTATTTGTTAGTTCTCTTTAAGAACAAGCTGTAATGGTGCTTTTCTTTCTTTTTACTGAGACTTAACTCTCTTGTTTCCATGGCTGTCACTGCAGAAACAGAGGAGAGCTGCTCCAATCGTGCCGGCCACCCAATTGAGATGGATTACAGTTAGCTCCGAACAGAATAATTCATGGACCCCCAATCTCATGAGACCGACTAAGGTGAACGTGGAGTAGACTTTTATTACAACAAAGATTATTTATTAATCCTGACATGACCCTCATCAGTTCAATAATGAAGGTGGTGGAGTGTTATGCTGGCGTTACATTTTCACAGGTAGAAAACCTTTAATAATGACTAGTATGCCTCGCAGGCTCAGTGTCTCCTTTCGTTCATTATTTCCTAAAGGAAGGCTTTCCATGGGAAATTTGCATTTAGCCTGTAATTGTTCCAGTCAGAAGGTGGGAAAAATATAAAACCAGGAGTGGATGTAACAGTGTTCATAATTAAAATTTCTTCCTGAAGCCTCCTGTAACTGAGTGAACTTTTGCTGGAACCTCTGTTGGCTTTTATATCAGGGTGATAAACTGATTGAACAACTAATAATATTACACCACAACACAGTTATAATTTAACCATATTATCTTAATGCACAAAAGCTCTCCACACTCTGTTTTACTTTATACTCCATTATATAGACCCATGAATTTTACATAATAATGGAAAGACAAAACAAAAGTCTAAACAGGACTGTTAGTCACTCTTTTTACACTATAACCACTGCAGTGTTATATATTATATAAAAGATGAGATATTAATGCTATTTTGGGTTTGCTGAAATATACATACATTGAGTTGAAAAATAATTAACCCCCTTGAATTTTGGTTGTTGTTGTTGCCTTTCAACCTGAAATATACATGGGCTTGTTTTTGTAAATGGATTAAAAGTAATGGACAAAATACTCCAGATTAGTGAGGATTAATGAGGGTGGAGTGGGGAAACTTGTTTTGCATAATTCTAAACAAAATATAAAATGAAAAGTTGTGGCTGTTTGTTTCAAAGCCCTAATTATTACCTTCAGAAGACACATAATTAGATAAAAAAATCCTCAGGTGGGCAATTTAAGTGTTAAATTATCTCATTATACACCTGTTCTGATGGCCCCCAGAATCAATACCAGTCAATCTGGGGCCAAGTGCAACAAAGTCTGGGCTCAGGAAAAGCAACAGCGTGAACTCTACGTGGGTCAGACACAAAGTTGTGGAAACAAACAAATGACGGTTGAAGTTTTAAAACAAAATTACATAATTCAATGGAACATCATTAAATTTAGTATTAGATGATGGAAAGATAATGCCACAACAGCAAACTTGCTAAAAGACAATTGTCAATCAAAAATCACAAACTGGGCAAGGAGGACATTGAATAGAGGCAAACAAATGGCCAGGACAACCCTGATTGAACTTGAAAAATGTCAGGGTGAAAAAGTTTCTCAGGACATCCACACAGACACTCTTTTTGTTTCAGAAGAGCTTTTGTCTCAGCTGTGGTGTGACTCTTATTTACCTGCTGCTTCCAAGTCCAGTTTAGAAAATAGTTCGAACTTTAAAATATATAGTCCTCCATTCTAAAAGTCAGGTTTGGCAAGAGAGAAAACATACGGATCTCTGATGCACTTTACATTTTTTTTACATCATTAAACTTAAATTTCACAAAACAGGTACCAAAAATGCTGCACTTGGCTTGCTAAGTGTGATTGTTTTTACTTCTGCACAAATAAAATATTTCTCTTATTCCTTGTATCGAAGTACACCGCTCCTTCAAACTAGTTTGAAATCCAGGTTTCACAAACATCTCTACCCCCTTCAGATTAAAATAACTTTCTCTCTTAACAACATTTAATTGGTTGTTTAAAGGTAATATACATTTGTGAACCTTATACATAACCTGTAAAATATTATAATCAACCAACTCATAGAATGTCAATAATTTCAATTGATAAAATAATATATTTGATGGGTGACTGTGATGTTTTCTGGTGATAATTCCTGCAGCTCTTTTTTGTAAAACAAAAATAGGGTTTATAATTGTTTTACATGCATTCCCCATAGACTTCAATAAAATAAATGAAGTGTGGAACAATTATATTTTACAACATATACAGAGCTCTATCATTGAATAACCTCCGTACTTTATACAGTACTGCAATAGAATATATTCAAGTATTAAAGTCTTTTGTTGCCTCATCCCAGCTTTGAATACACGTAACAAGCATTGGACATAGTATATTTAGTTTCAGTATTTGATTTCACAGTATGTGCACTAATGTTAAAATGTAATAACCCCCCCCCAAAAAAAAACAGATCATGAACTCATTGAACTTAAATACAGAGCTTGTTTTTGGATTTACAAAATTGCTGATGAAACATACATACATTTATGCTGATAAAACAAACAATACAACAAAATCCCAAACGACTCTGTGCTTTTTGACTCCTTCAAGAAAAAGTCTATTAAAAAATACATTTCATACTAAAACATATTCAAACTTTTTCTGATTGCAGATTGTTTTGTTTTTCCACATTTTCTAAATATAATGGTATTTTTACATTGTTTGCTTAATCTCAGTGAGACTTCTTTTTTTCAACTCTTTCCTGACTGTCATCATTAACCAAATACTTTTATTGACAGTTATTGTAATCCTTTCAAACAAATGTTGCTATTATTTTCTTAGGGATGTAAAAATTCTAAAGCATACGTTTTAGAATAGATTAATTGCTGGTTTGTTAGGATTATTACGTTTTTTTAGCTGGAGAAAAGTGCCTTCATTAGTTTTAGTTTCCATTCATAAGGAATGAAAAGGTTTGTAGATATGAAAACCTGCATCTAATGTAGTTTTTAAAAGATCAGATACATTTGCTTGCATTAGTCATTTATTCAAAATGCTGAAAAAAAAGAACAAAAACAAATAAAATAGATTTTTAGTTTGATACTTTTGGGGGTCTGGTTTTCAAAATTGCAAGATTCTGAGTTATTTTTTAGTGTTATCCTCAAGTGTTCACCAGTGAATTCTAAGCTGCTTATATTATAGTAAAATACATTTTTTTCATATAATTTGCCATAACCCAGCTTCTGTCTGTGATATAAACAGGAAGACCACACAGATAATCAGAACAAGATGAGTTTGATTCAGCTTCAATCTTCTTCAAAACCAGAACCAGGTCCTGGAGAAAAAACGATCACATCTTCCTGTAACTTAGAGGTAAAATGAAAGGGAGGTTGGCTTTATCCATCAACACTCCTGATTCTCAGTATGGAGAGAAAGAAAAGCAACACTGACAGCAAGTAAACCAGCTCCCAGCTCATCCATCACTGACTGACCCAGTCCCAAGTGACTGCAGGTGCAACTCCTAATTTGAAGTCTTGCATGAGATCGTCACCTATAGAGACAGAAAACACCAAAAACCACACAGGTGTTATGGGTTATCACAATTTGAATCAGTGGTTGGTGGGTGAAATTGTTCTGACAGAGGGTTTCAACACTTCTTTATCGTTTCCAACTGTAGACCAATTAAGTTAGTTTTGGGATTTAGATTTCTCTGATAAAACAACCGGACTATCAGTTCTTGTTCTTTGCCAAAAAGAGTTGATTCAAGCTGACCACCAACTTTAGAAAAACACAAAAAAGGACAAAAAATACAAAAACTTGTTTGACAGATAATGGGCTAAAGTTTCATGCGGTAGTAGCTGACTGACTTTAACTATAAAGGTGGTGGTGTGTGTGTACTTGTGTTTGTTACCTTTTTAGCACCATTTCAGGTATACCTACAGGACCTTGTCAAGATCAGTAGTCCTTATTGGGGCCAAAGACCGGTCCTGATGGAACTCTATTTTGGGTTGGGGGTTAGGTTTAGAGTAAGGAAACAAGGTTAGACTATAGAAGTGACTGGAAATGAATGGAAGTCAATTAATGGACCCAAAATGGATAGAAGTACACATTTGTGTGTGTATTTTTGGAATATTTCTAAATGTGCATTAGTCAAAAGCAGAAGTTTATAATAAAACCTACAGATATAATATCCATGTCAATATACCCATAAGCTGAAGATTTGATAAAAATAAAATAAAAGCACCCACAGCAGAGGTATGAAGCAGTGATAGATCAGTTTTAATCATTCAAATCAGGTGTGTTGGAGCAGAGAAACAGCCACTAAACCTTGATTTCGGTTAAAAATAATTCAAATCTATAACATAACTTTGGGACAGCCTTAAAGCCCTCAGCTGTGAGGACTTTTTGGTGTTCTGGTTGTCGCTGAAGAGGCCCCCAGGGGCCAAACAGCCCAGGAGCTCATTGGAAGGTGCAACCCGAGATGGAAGCAGCTGCTTCATTAGAAGCAGAGAGCGCGGGGCGCAGCTGATTACTCTGATGAATCAATAAGTGCAATCAGCGCCGTAATGATAAACATATAAAAGAAAAGGAAAAAAAAACGATTCCACAGAAGCATGAGTGGAAATTACCCGAGGGATGATCTCTGATAATCACAGTATCATAAACGTGAGTGAGGCGTGTCAGCTGCTGCTTCATGCGTCACAACTTTCTCCTCGAGTGGATGTTTGCAGCGTGATGAAGAGGAGGAGGAGGCAGTGGAGCTTCAGATGCGCTAGTCGGCGCCTTCAGAATAAAATTAGGCCCCGCTGTGAAGATGAGCCCGAACCTGCTCTAACATGCTGCCACTGTAAGGAGCAGACACGTTTCTCTGACATGTTCATCCCCCATCAGAGAGGCGGAGGTGCGTCATGCGCGCAGATGAACATGGTTTCCCGAGCGGCGCGTCTGTGCGTAAAACTCAGCCTGTGAGCTCAGAATAACAGCAGTTACAGCCGCCGGCGATCCCTGTGAGGAAAAACTAAACCTCCACACCTGCTGAGATCCACGATCAGCACCTCATATACATGAATATAAGAGGGGTCAGTTCAGACCTGCATCCGCCACCCTGAACTCCTGAAACCACTTCGCGTAAAAAAACCGTTTTACAACCACTCAGATTTTTTCTGCACTTAAATATTCATTCATTTCCAACTTATTTCTTTGCTTTTTTAATTTTATATTTTTAAATATCTCCATCTGATTTCAGCACGACTCAGATTCTACGCAGCCTGTTTTCTCTCTCTCTTCATGAAGAGCCGCGTCAGTGCAGCACCAAGTCCGCCTTCACGAGGAACGCAGCGAGCAACGAAGAAAACATTTTCACTTTTGCTCGCAGAGAGAAAGAGAGAGAGAGAATTCTTTGGAGGTGTGCAGTGAAACAGAAGAAGCTAGAGAGGAAGTGAAAAAAAAACAAACAAAAAACAAAAAAACATCCGGACTCTCATTCAGCACCACCCGCAGCTGGACAGCGTCTGAGCCACATCCAGGCTGGGAGTTACCCCCGCGCGTTTTAACCCCCACCTCACCCCCCCCCCCCACACACACTCCTCTCCAGCTCTCCTCTCTAACAACTAACAATTCACCTCGGTTTTTACACCTCCCATCCACACACCCTCCGTCCTCTTTCTACTGTTCAGTCTTGGCTGGTGGTGTTCTGGTGAGCCGCGTTCAATCAGCAGCAGGAGTCCAGAGAGAGAGAGAGAGAGAGAGAGAGAGAGAGAGAGAGAGAGAGAGAGGAGCTGCCAAGGAAGGAAACGCAAAAAATAGGAGCAGAAAACCAACCAGGACCACATTTGATGTCTTCTTCACTTTTAGGCTCAAGAGACAAGTCCAAGGTAAGACAGTTTCTCTTTTTTTCTCCACTGTTGGGGATATTGGGGGGGGGGGGGGGGGTTATCGTTCATGCATCAGCTGCCCAAACCGATTGTCTGTTCGCTTTTCAAGCAACTTGCGGGTTTGTCGTTGGGCTTTGGAAGACAGTAAAAAAGAAAAGCCATAAGCCAGTCCTGTGTATTTATTTATTTATTTTAATTTTACTTTGGGTGAGTTGCCTTTTTCTGATCACACTCAACAGATGAATTACTTTGCTGAAAGGCTAAGAAATAAAAAAAAAAAGAAAATAAACAAGGCTGACTTTCTTGTGGGGGGCTTGGATGTACAATGAATCCCTTCTTCAGCTGGACCCCCTTCTCTTATTCCACCCCCAGCCCCCTGTCCTCCACTTTTGGCTCTCTGCTGCTTTCCACATAAGTGAATCTAAAGGAGTCCATATAGATCTTATCCCTACACACTCATAAAAAGTAATGCGATTCGGCGGGGGGGGGGGGGGGACTGTGAAGTCTGGGGAGCAGTTAGCAGGGCTGCTGCTGGTGGGATTTTGGGGGATAATCAGGGTTTTGCGTTTTCTCTTTTCTAAATGAGGCATGACGCCCCACTGGGTCATACAGTGTGGTGATGCCTGGGTTCATCATCTGTCAGTGAATGCATTAATTGCTGCTCAGATGTCTGCAGTGTTCAGGCTGTGACACACGGTGCTGGCTTCAATATGCTGGAGTATGAAGAGAATGGATTCATCTTTGTAGGAATGTTCAAATGATGTGAGGACACGTTCTGCCATTCTTTTGATTAATATAAAATAGGGGTGGAGAGGGACAAAAAAGCTCTTTGTTCTGATATCAAATTTATACAATATATAACAGATTTTATCAAGTTGGAATTTCACCAGAGCCTGCAGTGTGTCTGCTGCAGCTTCCACTTCAGATTCTCAAAATCCACATCTTGGCTCTCAGATGGATTCCAGTGATTGAGGATGATTTAATTTGAAGTGACAGGCCTCCTCTTCAGATACAAATGGCACCAAGAGCTTCACTGTTTTACATTGCCCTCTAAGACCCATCAGACATTATATTCAAACTCTTTTTTGTTTTTCAGAAGATTTGAAGCCTTAGAAGGGACACTTTGATTTACAAAGCTGATGTTCCTATCTTTAGTTATTTTTACATTAAGACAGACATCACCACTTTGGTTGTCTTGACAGTAAATATGCATCAATGCAGTTCTTTAGAATGTAATACTTTTCTTAACGGAGACAATTTTACCTGTAATGCACCACTTACAGTTTTATTAAGGCTGTTTGGATATGAACATCATTTTACATTTTTTTTTATAAAAGAAAGTGTTTACAAAAATTTACTTTTACCTATAAATCCCAAAATAGCTAATTCAAGGACTATTTATTGTTACCTGACTGGATTAGAAAAGAAAAAAGCATTCATTTAGTTTGCTATCATTTTGGATAAAGAAAATGTTCCTGAGCAAAAATAAATCAGCTTCAATATCTGCAGCTGTAATGAACAGTGTCCTGCAGAGACAATGGAGGGTGATAAAGAAAAGTAATCAGCTTAAAGGAATAGTTCAGATCTTCTGAGATGGGAATATTGGGAAAAATTATGAGCAATTAATTTCTTACAGTCAGGATCTGTGTTTAAGTTAGTTGTGCTTTATGATTTGTTATTCCTGTTATTTAGTTATGCTTTTATTTGCTCAGTTCTTTGTGTGTTTTTTGTGCCATTGCTAACCCACTCCTCAGTTAATTTTCTGTTTTCTCCTGTTTCCTGCCACTCCCACTTGCACCTGCCTGTTCCCCTGTCCCAACTATGGCATTTATGCATTATAACACATAAATATATGCATTATAATACTAATCTACCCCAGCCCTGGTTGTGTTTGCATTAAGCTGTCACCTCGATGTGGGCGGGGTCATAATATTCAACATGCATGAATCTTATTTCATTTTGTTTGTGACACAACAATAATGAACTGCACCAATTTTTAAGCAAGAAAAGTATGAAGCAGTATGTTGCTGAAGATGAGCAGGCAGGACGGCAGAGGACAGTAAGCTAATGTTAGCTTGTTGATGTTGTGTAGTTGAACTTGTGTGAAAACACAATACAGTCATTGTAAACAATTCATATAAAGTAAATCTCATCTGTGTGACGTAACCCTTCCGGTCAGTGAACCAATCAATGAGCAACAGTAGCTGATGTCAAATTGTTCTGGGAAGGCTGGCTGGGATAGTTCCAGAAATCGCAGTGGAACCGGCTATAAGGGTTAATACAAACATGCTAAAACCCGGGTTTGAACTCAGGCCTTTAGCAGCAAAAAACCACTAGTTTTCATTTCAGCCTTAGTCCATTTATTCTCTCCACTTCTATTTCCACATTAGTCTGGAATTGTCAGCTTCCTGTCATGTTAAGGTTTTCTGTAGTTCTAATCTGTGGGTTTTACTCCAAGGCCTCCTCGAGTCAGTTACTTTTGTTAGTTTGTTGCTGCCATGTCAACTTTGTTTGTCTACTTACATATCTCTGAATAACTTCAGTTTGGACGAAGAATTTTATTTGGACCAGACTGACCAGTTACTCCAAGTGGGGCCAAGAGCAATGAGGGTTTGTTGTCATCTTAAAATAACTCGAACCACAAAACTGTCAAGTGTCTACTGACTTGTCATTTCAGTCAGAATTAAACTGCACTTCTCCACCCTGAGGTCATTAAAAAAGCTAAGATCATAATCTCATAACTTTTCCATAGAACCCTACTTTGAATAATCTAGAATATTATTTTAAATGCTTCCACAGCAGAACAAGTTTAAAGTTATCCTTTTTTTTCATCGAAACATTTTTTGTGGTAATACTCTCTAGTTTTGCTTTTTATCTGAACAGGCTTTAAAGATTCTTTCCAGATATTGAGAGTGCGTGCTCTTCAAACACCCCTTTTGAGAGGGCCTCGCAGCCCTCTCATAATTTCCCAAAAGGTATGATGAGCACATTTGCAGAGATGACCTTTTGCTGGCCCCTGTGTGAGCTGCGCTCCGTGTCCACAGCTGGGCTCCAAACACAAAAACAGCGACCAATTAAAGGTCTGTGTTTGGAGTCTGTTATTGGAGTTAGAGTTCAGGTCATGACTCAAGTTAAGGAGCTGCCAACCAGAGCCGGAGGATCGGCGTGTAATCTGAGAGGATGTGCAGCAGCAGCTCAAGGCCAGTTTAGAAAAGAACCACCGGTGTAACAATGTATTGATGATAGCTTTGAACAATATTTGTTTTTGAAGATGAACTCGGGAAACTTTGCTGTGGGGGGGGGGGGGGGG
>JARVJO010000024.1:7045609-7056781 GCA_031762555.1 Cynodonichthys magdalenae
ATCTATCTATCTATCTATCTATCTATCTATCTATCTATCTATCTATCTATCTATCTATCTATCTATCTATCTTAATTTTAATAAGTGAATATTAATTTATTTATAAACTCATGCTGTAAATAGAGATTTAAAGTGAACTCCCCTCTACTGAAACCAAACAAGAACAGTAGAAATGGGTCAAACACTATTTTACCATGTATTTGTAATGAACACCATCCTTATCATTGCTGTTTGCTGTAAACTAAATGATTAATAAAGCTTCAGCTTACTTTGTCTTCTCTCTTTTCCTTATTGCAGTTTTTCCCTCCATCTGAGGTTTGCTTAAGACCACAGGGGGTGAGGGTGTTCTTCACCTCTAGAGGGAGTACCGAGTTCCTGAGAATGGGACTGAGAGTAGTGGGAGCAGAGCTGCGTCAAAGCAGCTGAACTGACGCAAAGTCACACCGGAAGTAAGTAAAGGGCGCTGTTAAAGTAAAGGTGGAAAATATTAACGGGTCTCAGTTCATCTTAAGATGAACTGATGCAACGTGCTGAAACAATTCCAACAAATAAGCTAAAAGCAACCAAACAAATCTCTGGATATTTTTCTGTGTCTCTCAGATGTAGCGTCCTGTGGTTATTAAATATAAATTAATAATTACAACAAAATAATAGTTGTGCCCTATGTCTATTTAGCCATGATTTTTTAAAAGAACTATAGAGAAATTATCTTTTTATTCAAAATTCATATAAAAATTACCAACATTTTCAACCTATTACAAATAAAAAATCAGTGCAAACCATTTTGCACTATTGCATTTATTTATTTTGTCTCTGTCATATTGTGACTGAATTTCTTTTCTGTCTTGATGAGCTTTCTTCCTCATGATTTATTTTGGTAATTTATTTTTTTAATTATTTATTTATTTATAGTTATTTTGGTCCTTTTGGGGGGATTTGATTCAGTTGCTTTTCTCCACCTTGTTTTAAGATTTTCTCAGTTTTTGTCAAAATTGTAACTTTTTTCTCCTCAGTGAGATTTACTTTCACAATTCATTGCATCTTCAGTTACTGTCTGTTCATATTTGTTTATTCTGGTGACCTTTCATCCTTATATTTACCCCGCTCTCTCTTGACAAATGTTGTGTTTGTTTTTTCAGAACATTTTTGAATGTGAAAAAATTACCTGACAAATGTGAAACTTTATTCTTTCTATTTTTTTTTGTCTTTTTTGAAATTGTTACAAATAAACTTTTCATACTATCACAATGAACAGAAAACAAATTGTACATCAAAAACCAGACATGCTTGTTGTTTTTGAGACAAACTGGGTTAAAGACAACAAGCATGTCTGTGTTTTGATGCATAGCCTAATTTGTTTTGTGTTCATAATGACAATATAAAAAGTTTGATCATCAGAGACATCTGTTGCTCATCATTCAAATAATATGTATTCTAACTTATGGTTTTTGCATGACATTTTTTTCTTTTTTTAGGCTTACTTGTCGACCTGCTTTTCTATCATGATTAAAATGAGTTAGACACACTTAATAGTCAGGGATTGAAAGTGTGGTTACCAATGTCACTCTAAGAAGCCACTGTCAGTAACTTTATTTAAGTAGATTTTAGTACGTTCTCTATTTATAGTTGTATTTTTCTTCTTAGATTATTACAAGATTATGTTGACATTTTGTGAAGTGCCATTCTAAATGTCCACATAATTTTCTTTAATTTATTATTGTAAAATTACTAAAGATACGTATGTCAATTTGTTCCGTTGTAACTTGATTTACTAGTATGCAATACGGGCTTTTACTTTGAAAGGTACGACAGGAAATGCGCCGTTTTGCTGACCGTTGACAGTGGCGCTCGGAGCCGAAAGAGGGTCAGGTGGAGGAGAGGCAAGGGAGTGTGTGGAGTGAGGAAACGGCAGGAGCAGACCCTCCACGGCAGACTCGTTTTTTTTTTACCCGGACCATCCTTTTTAGCACGGCTCCGCTACAAATGCTCCTCCACCCGGGCTGCACCGACACTCCTCGCCGAATGGGCTCGTCAGCAGCGGTCGTGTCGGAGAACAGAAACAGAAGATGATCACGGTGAGTTCGTCGCTCTCTCTTTTAAAATTTTTATTTATATAGAATTTATCTTCCACTCGGTGCAGGCCGTTGAATCCGTTTCCTGCTGTCATACAAACCGTGTGAAACGCGGCTGCTGCGCTGGTCTTGTGTGTGTGCGCACGCGTGTGCGCGCGCCTCATTCTCTGCGCTGCGTTTGTCCCGAACTGAATGACATAAGCTGGGCGAGAGACCCGAAGAGGCCTCCGCTTCACATTGGTGGTGGCGGCAGGACATACACGGTCAGTACATGTTTTCCCGCTGGCGGGCAACATCTGTGCGTTTGTATGTGTGCGGGGAGAAGAAGAAGGATGAGCCGCATCGCTTTCACATCTGACAGACTCAATTCACGGACTTGCAGCTTGCGTCAGGCGCCCGTGATGGTTCTCTTATAAACGATTTAACTGCAACGTGTCTGATTAATAATAATCATGGGGTTTGTTGTAGCCAGTGCACGCTCCCGAACCATCCGGCGGATGCTGAGGAATGTGCAGCAGTAATAACAAGTTGTTTATTTTCCCCGACCGCTCGTCGTGTTTGTGAACGCTCCGCTCAGCTCGAGCTTTGCTGCAGACTGAAGGACGCTAGCTGTAGAGGCGTGTTTTTTTTATTTATTTTTTGACATTGTTTTATTTTCTTATTTTTGGAGCAGGGTCCAGAGGCAGGACTTAGATGTTATTGTTGTCACACAGGCCACGGTGTTATGTAACATAAAAATTCTACGCTGTCTGAATGCGGGCCCTCACGCACGGGCCTCTGTGTTCAAACACCGGGACCGCAAACGCATCATCCGCACATGAACATAACACGGCTGCAGAAACATTGATAAATAGTTAAATAAATAAAAAAAAAAAACAGCTCAGGAAGCTTTAATGTCCTTTGAGTGCTTTATGTGTTTTATCTGCATCATCTGGATGAAGTGTGCCAGAGGAGAAAATCCGTGCAGGGCCTCTGGACAGAATGAATGAGTCAATAAGGTGTGTGTGTGCGCGCGGGAGGGGGGGTGGGGGTGGGGGGTGGTGCGGGCACCGGAGAGCAACCACAACCAAGAGACTGGTCGACCTTGTGCAGGAGGTGGAGGGAGTGGGAGGAGAGGGGAGGTGGTTCTCCTTGAGCAGGAGGAGGGGGTGCCAGAGGAGGCGCAGGCAGACTGAATACACGGTTAGGAAAAGCTATTTTTGCTTCATCAACGCAGCATGGCTCCCTGTTGGAAAAAAAAGCTGGCCAGGTAAGATGATCCGTTGCTTCCTCCCGCATCATCTGTGGACGTCTAGCGACTCAACCAGGCGTCATAAAAGGGCTGAAAAGGTTTTTTCAGGTCAGCATAAACCCTCATCTCATTAATCCATCAGGAGAACACAAGAGACACAGAGGCGGATTTAGTCTTTTTGGGGTCTGAGGTGAAACCCAGGCATGGACCTCCACTTTCCATGCTTTGCTATTTATTTTTCAACCCTATAGGCCTCCACATGGTTTATCCAAACTGGTGAAATCAGCTGATATTGTTGGAGCTGCGTGACAAATTTTGTTCTCAGCCTCCTGTCTTCCACCCTTTCAAGGTCCGCTGAACTTTTCACCCTCATCCACAAATAAAATTATCAGATTTATGTGTTTGTTTATGCTTTTTGCATTTTGCTTCAATTACTCGCTTCCAGAATCTGACTTTTGTACCCAAAATCAGACATTTATAAAGATAGGGAAATGGCTATAAACTCATGGATGGAGATAAGACATTCTGCAGTGTGGACTCATGAAGAAACCTGGGCAGTGACGTGTACCACAGCTGGCAGGGTTAGGTGCAGTGTGTCTTGACCAACCAGTTACAGTGTGTCGACTGTTCGACTTCAGGTGAAGTGTGCTTGGCCCTTTAATTTTTCAGTTCTCAAATTGTGGTACAAGTACCACTCAGGGTGCTCAGGATCCCTTTCATGGAACTCAGAAGAAATATTGGTCTCGACCAGCGATGTAAGGTTTTCAAAGAGGTGGCCAAATGGAGACCACTGGTAAAATTGGTGTGGCACCGTGGCACTCCAAAATGAAACCCATTATAGGAGCTTTATTAACGTTCTTTTCATATATTGGAAAAATACAGCTGTATGGGAACTAGTGAATTGCCTTCTGTATAGGAATGGGCAGTAAGTTTTGAATATTCAAAGTCTACCACTGTCATGATCACTTTTTTATTTCACCAGCACCTTGTAGTGATGCACCAAGCTGGTTCCTATGGATGCTTTTCCAGTTGGGGGGCTTTTTTTCAACAGAACAAAACCAAAACAGAAACAACGAACAACTGTGAGGGTCCCCAGTGTCTTTCTATAATGGTAGTTTTTTGTTGAAAGGATTATAAAATTAAACTTAAGCTTTACTGACAGATCATCTGCATCCTCCTTCTGGGCAGATATTTGAAGAAAAATCAAAAAATTACCTGACAAATTTGAGGAATAGTTTTTTTTTCTAAAATGCACATTCTTATGTTTAATATAATTATAGACCTATATAAACAGAAATTGTATACATTCATTTGAGAAAAATGTCTGGAAATAAGACTGTAGAACAATAATACTTGTTCTAAAAATGGAGTGAAAATATAAAACCTGACAAACTCAAAGCTTAAAGTTAAAGAAAAATCCTGAGCTTGAAACTTTTTTGTAGGATAGGAATGAAATCATTACACATGTTTACTCTTGCCTATCTGTGAGAATCTCTGCATTTAAATGACACAAAATGAATGGGGCAGTGGGGTACTCGCTTCCCTACACCAGAGTCTGAGGCAAACCAATTGTATTGCAACATATAATGTATAAGAATATATATGTATTCCAAGAGAGTCCTCATAGGGCTCAATAGTTTAAACGTAATTGGTTCCTTTTGTGTTTAATTCATATTTTAAACTCAACACAAAGCAGCTATGTCATCATTAACATTCTTTCTGTAATAAATGCAGCCGGGACGGATCACAGATCATGTATCATCTCCTCACTTTATTTAGCTAAAATCCTGTGTAACATTGAAAATTCTAGATTTACACGTTAACTATAAATATCTGAAAATAACAGTCTCACGGAGAAAACATTTAGGGGAGGTAGACGTAAAACGTCAACGCACTTTGTAGGCTTGGTCACACAAATGTACGTCTTTCTATGTTAGTTTTATTCAAGAACTAAAGCAAACGAGACAAACAGCCTGTGCACGCTCCCGAGGCAGTTTAACAGCTGTTAGCGCAACACTAGCTTACCTTTACACACATTGGCCGGTTGGGCACTTTTTTTCCAAAACACCACAAAATTCTCCACCTCCCTGACTGTCGTCGGGCTGCAGCCAGGCCACAGTTTCCCTGTTTTACAGACACTTTAGGTGGAGTTTACATTGATCCATTTTGTCTCTGCTCCTAAAGTTTTGTTTTGCCCAAAGGGTGTGACGTCTCCCGCAATTATCACCGACCGAGCAGAAACAATGAAAGTCATTCGTTCAGAAGCGCACACTGGCCAGAGGATCAAATCGATTCAGAGGATTTTCTGAAAGGACAGTGAATTGCAAAAAAAATCATTGCATTGGGGCTGCCACAAATGATTATTTTTATAGTCGACTAATAACCAATTATTTTTTTCGACTAGTCGACTAATCGGATCATACGTTAATTGAATATTAAACATACAGCTTATCGCACCAGAATGCAGCTGCTATTAAATACATCATTAGATTTTAGCTATATGCTAACTAAAAATAAGGACAATTAAGTTCATAGTTCATTAAACCTTTAATGAAATATGCAGCTTGTTGAAACAAACAATTATTTAACTGTGTAGCATAAAGTGTAAACGACTGAGTAAAATCAGAATAAGGCACTGGCTTCAACAACATAAAAATAAATAATTTTTTTTACCAAACTGACTAGTCACGATTATGTCGACTATTAAAATAATCAACGACTAATTTAATAGTCGACATAATCGTGACTAGTTGACTAATTGTGGCAGCCCTAATTGCATTGCTGAATAGATTATTTTACCCACCACACAGTAAACGCCTATCTTTCTAGAGACGGCCGCAGGAAGTACAAAAGAACAACAGTATAAAGGGGCCTCCCTCCACTTGGTGATGCCCCTGATCTCAACTACTTACAGTTCAAATGACAAGCTAATTAGCTGTAAAAAGCTAAACTATGATATAGAGGTCGTTTACTCGAAGCAGATTTTCATTGAAACCATAACTTTTCTTCTGCGGTTCGACCATTCGTGTGCAAAACAACAGTGCTCTTTCTCTGAAATCAAAGTTTTCTATAACGAGGTTTCAGAGTAGAGGTTTTTGGGAGACCGCCCTCCCTGTGAAGGTGTGAAACCGAGGGCGCACACCACCCGTGGTTGCAGTCTACAGTGTTTCTCCGCTTGCGCAAGCAGCAGAGCCATCATAACAACAGCTGGTAATAAAATTCTGTTTGTCCTTCTCACCGTTTTTAGCATGCAGGAGCAACACAACCCTGTTCTCACTCCAAAATAAGCTGCCTGCATTCACCATGTTGGATGTAACTGCTTTATTTCTCATAATCCAGACTGCATGCATGTCTTTATGCGCTCCACATAAGTGTTGTCAGATATAAGATTTTAGCCCTCCTTCTGTGCACAATCACAACTCATCTTATAATTCCCCTCCTTCCAAGAAAGCACATCTCACTCAACACATACAATCATTTGGATCAAAGTAAAACAATTTTAATACAACAGTATGATAGTTTTTAATTTCCTATCTGGCAAACCTGTCTGGCCTGGAAATTACAGCAAATTCATGTGAACGTGTTTTAATGATATTCATGAGCCAGAATCAACATTACAGTTTCCAGTGAAAACTCTTGTGTAAACAGGGTCGTAGAGCCCAAAATGTGTGATTAAAGCACATTACAAACTCGGTTACTAATGGAAACACGGGAAAACATTTAGAGTATCTACTGTATGTGGAAATTGTAGATGACAATGGTTAACAGATGTTTTCATGGCTACTTAAGCAGCTCCAGTGAAGTCTCTGTAGTCCCTGCTTGTGACAAAAGATGCAAAACAGTGAAGAAACGTGATTCAAGTGATCTCAGATTTGTATTCAGTTGTTGAGACAGAAGAAGAGCCAGGACCCCAGTTTCTGTGAAACCACCACAATAAACCGCACCATTAAACCAGGCTTAGAGGTTTGACCAGTTTGTTTGTTTATGTCAGAACTAAATCTAAGCCTGTGTTTGTGTACATTTTTTAAAATATCTATTGCAGTAGCTGGTAGTTTCAAGAGCTTAATACTTTCTGAGGTAGTACATTTTATAAAAAGTTTGAGAACCACTGGCTGTATTTGAGGCTTATTGTTGTTGCTACATTTAAATCTTATTGCTGGGTGATTCACGTTTGCATTTATTCTCAAAAACAATTCCTGGCCATTTATTTCTAAAGCAGTATGATCTTAATTACACAAATTGTGTTGATGCTTCCAGTGTTACTTAAATATTACAAAGGCTCATGTTATACAAAATCCATTTAATCCAAGTTATCTACAAAACATGATTGTGATAAACAGAATATGTATTCAAGGTTAACTTTCAGATATTTAGACAAATTAAGCTATCATGATATCCACCCCGTGGAAAATGTCTTACTGTTGCTTCCAGCTATAAGTATTTTAGTGAGGATAGTCAAGATATTTGGCTGTTAGTGTTATGACACAAATATACACAGTAGGAGGTGTTTCAAACTATTATTTCAGTGGTAGTAACGGGACTGTCTTGTATATAAAAAGAATCCACCTTCTTGTGTCAACTAATATCAATAAGTGCAACTAACTGTGGAGAAACATTGGATTAATTTAATTATCTGCTATGATCACAGAGCAGCTTTTTATTTAAATGTTTTACTACAGACTTCTCTAATTACATTTTACAGTATATCTACGCTACTTTACATACCAGGGCTGGTATGAGATTTAGACAGTATGACAACGTTCAGCAACCTTCAGCTCCACAAGATAACCAAAACACCTGATAAATGTATTTATAACTTTAAAGTTATTGTTCTTTTTGCACATAATGTAACTTCTTTTTTTTGTTTTTGTAAAGTAACACTGAAAGCCTGGCAAGCTGATACTCTTAATATGGGTGTGAATCACCAGCTTTATCACGATACGATATTATATAGATTTGTCTGGATGACGATACGATGTGCACGAAGTCTGTCATGATTGATTTCAATTCAATTCACAAGACTGTGATTGATATGATGTGATATCTTATGCCCATGAAACACATTTATTGTGTTGAATGTGCATATGTTGATCCAGATCTGGCATATAATGATGAAACAATCAATGTTTTTGTTTTGTCTTGATGTAATTGAATCATAATTCATTTGTTGATATATCGATGTGGATCGATGTGATCGACACACCTATTAGTTAATTAATCAGCTGATTATTAGCCTCCGCAGCAAGCCTGTTGCAGTAGCCTTATATACTGCCTATATAAGCGCTATACTGTATAAGTTCAGTCCATTTTAGCCTTATGTATTTCACTTGCTAACATGCTAACTCTTGTAGCTTGTTTGTTTTAAAACAATGCTACCTTAAAAAGAGAGCAGAATATCCCTCCTCTGGTAGACAAGCCATCGCTAACTGAGTTGTCAGCCAGATAAAATATGTAACAAATCCACTCTTTTTTTCCACTGAGCACAAAAGTTCTAGAGAGCTCCACTTTGCTCAGCTCAGAGCAACATGTCCAGTAACAGAAAAAGCATTGCCTATGTTTTAATGTTTTTAGGCAATAAAACTGTAGGAAGGATATGATGCAAAAATGTAGTAGTTTTGAGGCTGTGACTTTTTAACACCATGAAATACCTTGACCCTGGTAACCAACTCATGCCTATGTACTGTACATGTGAGTTACATAAGGGTAAAAATAAAATACTGTCAACGTCACTTTCTGGCAAATTTCTAAGCTACTTTTTTATTTAATCTTCCAGATCCTCAGATTCTGTCATTCTGTATCGACCATTACTGCCCTGACAGTGTCCTGTTGTTCGACAGTCTTTACTTTCGTTTTGTACTCCTCTGTTTATCATTGATTGTAACTATAAACAGAGCTTTGAAGGGGTCTATTTTCTCCCTTGAGCCCAACTGACTCAGTAATGTTGTTTTATGCCAGATGGAGCATTTTTCTGGTGGGGTCAAAAAGAGCCAGTTCTGGTCCACCTTAATAAAGCCAAACCAAATGCACTATATTTGGACAAATCATTCCTCTTTTCCCTCCTCTCTGTGCCACAATTGTGTTTCATTAACCATTGAATTTATATGAAACTTAAAAGTTTGATTAATATCTGTCAGTTTTGAAAAGGAAGTATAAAAGGGCTAAACAGGAAGACTTAACAAGTTAAAGAAGACATCTACATTACAGCTTAGATTAGATGTCACTTGATCTCACCTAATTTATCCTCACCTTTATGACTAATCTGTTTTTTTACACTAAAATCTTCTGTATGTGTTTGACCTTTCTCTTTAGAACCAGCAGAAGCCGTGGAGATAGGCCTGGCAGAGGAGATTAGTCTCTGATCATTTGGCAGAGCCACAAACACCTGGAGTTTTGTGTGCTGTTTGATGTGAATCTATTTCCTCCCACCCTGCGGCCCTGCAGCGTGGCCTCTACAAACCTCTCGTCTCTTCATCATAATTTCGTCCAGGGGGATAAATGAGTGAACCGGTTGAAAGGGGAAGGGCTGGAACATGTACCAGAACCCTGACAGGTAACTGAAAATTTCCTTTGGGCAGGGAGTGGGGTGAAAATGGTGTCTGTCAGCCCCGTGACTGTTGTCTGTTTCTCTGCTCACACAGAATGTCCTGGTTCAGTGGTCTCCTAGTTGCTAGAGTGGACGATCGCAAGACTGCGTGGGGGGAGCGCAATGGCAAGAAGTCCAAACGGAAGGGAGGCTCTTCTTTCTGCAGCCCGCGTTACATGAGCTGTCTGCGGGACCCGGATGCTATGGAGCCCCCTTCCGGAGCCCGTCTCCAACAGCACCATCGTGGAGGGGTGGCCGGAGCCATGGGAGGTGGGGGAAACTTCGGTGTCCGCTTTGGGTGGCAGGAGGACCACTATGGCAAAAGGGACTGTGCCTCTGGGGAAGGGGTGGGGCTCAAATCGGTCGATTTGGGCTTTGAGGATGGGGATTTGAAAGGGAGGAAAGGCGGGTGCAACGGAGGCAGTGGCGACATGAGCAACAACGGTCCCAATGGCGCCGGAGGGGTGATGACGGCTGCGGACTGCTGGCTCAGGGTGGTGCGAGTGTTCCAGTCGAAAAAATTCCAGTCCCGTAAACTGGAGTGCCTGTACCAGCGTTACTTCTTTAGGCTGAACCAGAGCTCCCTGACCATGCTCATGGGGGTTCTTGTGATCGTGTGCGGCATCATGCTGACCTTCCACTGTGTCCACGCCGCTCCTCATGTGGCCTATTCATCAGCCCTGTCTGTGGCCATGGCGCTCTTTATGGCTCTCATGGTCGTGTGTAACCGTAACGGCTTCCACCAGGACTACATGTGGATGGTCAGTTACCTGGTGATCGGAGTCTTGTTGTCGGTACAAGTGTTTGGGGTGCTTATGGTGGCGCCCAGGAGTGCTTCAGAAGGAATCTGGTGGTCTGTGTTCTTTATCTACATCATCTACACTCTGCTGCCTGTGAGGATGAGGGCAGCGGTCCTGAGCGGAGCAGTGCTGTCCATCATACACGTGGTCACAACGTGGCAGATCAATCAGGAAGACAAGTTCCTCTGGAAACAGGTAGGAGAGGCGCGATGTCCTGATGTCTGTTGTGTCTTTGGTTTTCAAACGCACATGTCCCATAGCTTTGGGATGCCAGTTCAAAAATGAAAAATCTGCTCTTCTTTCTAAAAGGCAGTGGCTACAATGGTAAATCATATGAAAACCCACTGGTTGCCTGTCAGCTGGTCTGAGCTTATCTGTGAACACAAGTGTTGTGTTTAGATTGAAGCAGATTAGGGTGACCAGATTTCTGACACTAAATCTGGGGACATTTCCAGCTCTAAGACAAAAAAAGCTAAATTATATGAA
>JARVJO010000024.1:7091121-7117180 GCA_031762555.1 Cynodonichthys magdalenae
TATCAAAAAAAGACCCAAGTGTGTTTGTGCGTATATGTATAATATAATTTGTGTGTTTGTGTAATATCGGTAAATATTGGTTATCGGTCATAACAGTAATAATTATATCGGATATCGATATCGGCTGAAATTTTCATATCGGTTCATCTCTAATTTAAAGAAAATCTAAACTATCCCTTTTAAAACCTAAAATTAATAGACAACTAAAAATGAATCTCTCTCTGTGTAGATGAATAAAAGATTTATAAAATATATTATCTGTTGCTACTGTGTGAAACACACCAACAGTGTTGCGTTTGTTTGTGCTAAACTTTTATTTCCTCCCACTTTGTCACGTTATCCCCATCTCGTGACCAAATGAAGCTTAGTGCTAGATTTTTTTCAATAGTTTGAGGAGAACTTTTTGGCACAGAGATCAAATATGTCAGAATTCAGACATATGAGCTCACAGAGAAGAGTTCAGCGACGTATCGCACGCAGACAGCGATGTCGCGAATGACACAATCTGCATTTTCTGTTTTGTGTGTCTTCCAGGAACGTCTGTTGCTCTCGGTGTTGCCAAGGCACGTTGCCATGGAGATGAAGGCTGACATCAATAACAAGAAGGAAAACATGATGTTTCATAAGATCTATATCCAGAAACACGACAACGTCAGGTGAGATCTCACCGCTTTAATTCCACGCAACTTTTTATTAACTTTGACTTGGTTATTTGGCAACTTTGACTGCGAACGAGGCGGCGCGTTAAAACATAAACTCAAAACTGAGACTGTCACTTGTTGGTTTCCTGCACACATACCCACAAACACACACATGTGAAGGTGAGGAGGGTAGAGTGGTTTGGCAGAGAGGAGGCTAATTAGCACTCGTGAGGGAATACTTAATCACCCAGAGCCAAGATAAGATAATCCCCAAAGATGGAGAGCTTCAGCACGCATTCAATTACAGCCCTGAGCAAACACAACGTCCTCTCATACACACACACACACACACACACACACACACACCAGTCACAGAAATCCTTGAGATTACTTTGAGGCCAAACTTTATTCCTCCGTCGAGGTTAACACTCCTGACCGCTGCGTTCCAAAGCTGATAATAACAAGTGGTGAATCGTTAAACCTGCCTGTTTTAATTACTTGTAATCAAGGAATAAAAATATTTTAACTGAAAATTTCTTTGTCTTTCCACGTCTTCAGCATTTTGTTTGCAGACATCGAGGGTTTCACCAGCCTGGCGTCTCAGTGCACGGCTCAGGAGCTCGTCATGACGCTCAATGAACTCTTCGCCCGTTTTGACAAGCTGGCGTCGGTAAGAGGGAACACTGAGTTTTTATTTACTGGTCTTTTTATCGCAAACATCTCCTGCATCCTCTGTTTCTCAGGAGAATCACTGCCTCCGGATCAAAATTTTGGGCGATTGTTACTACTGTGTGTCGGGGCTGCCCGAACCCCGGGCCGACCACGCCCACTGCTGCGTGGAGATGGGCGTCGACATGATCGAGGCCATCTCGTAAGTTCAAAAAAACCAAGCCAAACATCTTTCCGGTGGTGTTGATGTTTTTCCGCGTGGCTGCAGAGAAGACTCTGGCGTTGGTGTGTGTGCAGGTTGGTGCGCGAGGTGACGGGGGTCAACGTTAACATGCGCGTGGGCATTCACAGCGGGCGCGTGCACTGTGGCGTGCTGGGTCTCAGGAAGTGGCAGTTTGACGTGTGGTCAAACGACGTCACGCTCGCCAATCACATGGAGGCGGGAGGCAAAGCGGGGTGAGAGAAAAAAATCTGTCCGGATCCAAAAACACTACAGAAAAAAAAAAAACAGCTCAAGTTTAGTCATTTATTAATATTTATAGTTTCCTTTCTGTATTTGTCTGTTTCAAAAAGAAACTAAATATATAAATAAGACAAAAAAAACTAATTTCTGGTCTTTTTGTCTTTACCAGGCGGATCCACATCACCAAGGCCACGCTGCAGTACCTGAACGGGGACTATGAGGTGGAGCCGGGCTTCGGTGGCGAGAGGAACGCATATCTGAAGGAGAACAGCATCGAGACCTTCCTGGTCCTCGGCTGCAGCCAGAAACGGGTCAGTGCAAAAACAATAGGTTTATTTCCAGGGTCCAGTTCAGATCAATCCAGGGCTTGCTTTTTTTAGATTTTTTTGTTTATATTCAAGGATTCCACACCGAATGCTTCTAAATAGACACACTCAGACTGGTTTGAAAGTGTTAAGATGTGATTAGGTTGGAGTCTGGGTGAAAATAGAAGAGCAGTTCAGTGTGAGTGATTTTATTGGATTTGAGAAGAAGGTTTGAAACCTCAGATCTTTTTTCCTTACATTATGCAGGATCTTCTCCACAGCACAGGACGTTAACTTAGTTTTTTTTTTTTAGCTGTAGAGACAAATAAAAACAAACAAAAATCATTCTTTTCAGTAGATTGAGTCAGATTAAAAAAATAAAACAATCCTCCCAATAATCGTCAAATTTCTTGTTAAAATCTAAACGTGTTTCCAGTAAATACACAGCTCCTTCCTGCCTGAGCTCCAGGAAATGATAAAACCGAGCTTTAGAGAGGGGTGGTCCTAAATTTGTTTTAAGTGAATTCAGGGGATTTCCTCTTAAAGAAGCAGAAATAAAATCGTGCGACTTCTCTGTAAGTGACAAACTTGGAAACATGGTCCTCCGGGCTGCCTGTCACGTCCTCGCCCCGGCTTGGCGGAGATAAGGAGCCAGATTCACTCGGCGCTCTTAGTCACTGTTTTTTTGACGTTGGCCATGTGTGGCGCCGCCGCGTGAGAACAGTTGGTCAAGCCTTCGTGTTGTTCCCTCTGAGCAGAAGGAGGAGAAGGCGATGATGCAGAAGATACAGCGGACGCGGGCCAACTCTAACGAGGGGCTGATGCCACGCTGGGTCCCCGACAGAACTTTCCCCAGAACCAAAGACTCCAAAGTTTTCAGACAAATGGTGAGGCTGGACATCAATATGTTGGTGGACGAGGCTGGCTGCAGCGTCTCCCAGAGTCCTAATTATGTCCCGTCTCTTCTCTTGGCAGGGAATTGATGAGTCCTCCAGTAAAGACAAGTGAGCGCCAGCTGTTGAAGTTTAACTTGGGTAGATTTTGTTTACTCTGCGGCTTCCTGATCAGCCTGTGTGTGTGTGTGTGTGTGTGTGTGTCTGGTAGCCGAGGGGTTCAGGAGGCCATGAATCCAGAGGACGAGGTGGATGAGTTTCTGGGGCGAGCCATTGACGCTCGCAGTATCGACCAACTCAGAAAAGACCACGTCAAGAAGTTCCTGCTTACCTTCCAGACCTCGAGCCTGGAAAAAAAGGTGCAAACTGAGAAACATTTGAACAGCTTTTTAACCTCAAACATTACCAATACTTCAAGAAAATCAGCTCATGTTTGATTTTCCCATCTATTTTCATTGTAGTATTCCAAGAAAGTAGATGACCGCTTTGGGGGCTATGTTGCCTGTACTCTGCTGGTGTTCTGCTTCATATCATTCATTCAGATTGTTATCTTTCCACAGTGAGTACCTCAAGCCACACACTCTTACAAAAACACAATTTGAATTTGTCCAGATTTACCCAGTTTGTTTAGACATTTATACACAAAACCTCTGCTTCTGCATTTTATTGAAATGCGCCAATTCCTATATCAGATTTAACAGACCTCATGTTTTAAATGTTTAAATGAAGTATTTCCAACTTTTTAATTGATATTTTAAAAGTGCTTTAATATCTGAGGCTTAACTTGACTTAAATAACACTAGACTGAGCCCTGCCTATCCCATCCATCTGGGACATCATGGAGGAGTAAAAATGGCGACCAAACAGGGCGACAGCTCACAGAGACTTGTGCCCCAACTATCGCTGCTTAAAGTTTACAAATAAATTAATGAAACAATGTAAGAATAAGACAAACAGCCTGAACAACCACTGGGCTGCTTTTATCCATTCATAACTAGACCCACCCCCTGGTGAGGTCCTGATCTCAAGTTTGGGATCTGAAGGAGCTCCTTAATGTGATGTTTATTGTAGACACACACTGTTAAAGTTAAAGTTCTGTTCTTATATTTCTTTGTGTTTATTTGTAATAAAAACTCAGGTATTTTTACTGCAACTGCTGATGTTTTGTTCTCAGCCCTGAGGGGGTTTTTGTACTAATAAAGCTGTTAAAGTGCTCCAGCTGTGAGTCATGTGACATTTTCTGTAGACAGAAGTAGCCTCTTTTGTGACATAACATAAGAATGTTTATATTGGATTGTTTTTGGGCTCTGCTTTGATTCCACAACACAAAAATAAATTCAGTTGTCAAGCTTACAATCATGTTTTTGACTCAATCTCATAAGTTCCTTTATAACTGCTTTGTTATGGTCTCTCTCCTGCAGCACCCCAGTAATGCTGGGAATTTACATCAGTATCTTCATCATTCTTGCCAACATCCTCTTCATCTGTGCCATATACTCGTGCATCAAGGTAGCAGAGCTCATCTGGACACGACAACAAACCTTTGATTGTGTGGTTCCTTGTATTTTAGTGCTTAATTATTTTGTTTTTGCAGCTCTTTCCGGGTGCGATGCAAACCGTATCAAAGAAGATTGTCCAGTCTCGCACCAACAGCACCCTGGTTGGAGTGTTCTCCATCATTCTTGTCTTCATCTCCGCCTTCGTTAATATGGTGAGACGAATGTTGGTGCGCGAAACAAAGAGGCAGATTTGTGTGCAGGACTTGACTCTGAATGCCTGCTCGTGTTTTTGCTGCAGTTCTCCTGCGACACCACGAGCTTGTCGACGTGCGTCGCAGAGAAACTGAACACCTCCGCCGCCCTGGTGACGCCCTGCCTGATCCGCGGCTTGAATGTGTCTGTCGAAGGGGGGCTAGAGATCTGTCCGAGCCGAGGTCCATCCTGCCCGTTTCCTGAGGTGTGTGTCTTTGTGTTTCCCTCTACGACTGCTTCAGAAGGAAAATGTCACATTTGTGCCTCTGGGATCTCTGGTTGCTGATGCGTCTGGCTGCCGTCTCCTGTTTGTGTCAGTATTTCAGCTACAGCGTGCTGCTGACGCTGCTGGCCTGCTCCGTGTTCCTGCAGATCAGCAGCATAGGGAAGCTGGCCCTCATGCTGTTCATCCAGCTCACCTTCCTGCTGCTGGTGGAGTGGCCACAAGTAGCACTGTTTGACAACGCAGACCTCTTTATCACCTCCAATGCCATGTAAGTATGACGACAGGAGTTTGGATCTCGTTCTGTTTAAGTGTTTGAAAGTTGGGCTGGTATCTCATTGGGCTGCTACTGTTGGAGGCTAGCTGAAGACCAGGGTCCCCGCGGATCCTTTAAAAGCCTTAAAAGGCATTGAATTCTGTAACTTCCCTCTGGGATCAATAAAGTATTATTCATTCATTCATTCAATTCATCAATCCAAAAATAAGGCCTTAATTAGCCTTAAAATGTCTTAAATCAATCTTTTAGAGGTTTTGAAAATGTTAACACAACGTAAGTAGGATGATTGTAATTTGTCTGAAATATTAAAGTAATTGGTATCATTTATTTAAATTATTTACTGAATGCTTCTCACAGCTAGTTTTTTGTGTTGAAATAAACATTTGGGTAAAATTGTTATTAACTGTTTTTTTTCCCCATTTGTGTTTATTGTGAAGTTGGTTTTAAATTTAATTTCAAGTGGCATTAAAGAGGTCTTAAAAAGTCTTAAATGTAACTTGCCTTAAGCTGTAGGAACCCTGCAAGACTCAAAATTGAGAGAAATGCACATTTTCAGAGACGGTTTTATGAAGTTCTGAGAGTTTGGGGTCAAGCGAGCTGTGCAGGTGGGATTTGCTCGGACAGTTTTTTGAAAATCATGGCCTAGTTTTGTGTGTGCAAATTACAAAACTGTATTCTAGCCCACCCCTGCCTCACATTTATGATTTATTCTACTGAATATTTAAAAAAAAAAAAAACAGATTTGGACCAATTTATCGTTAAGTTTAATGAGGTGGCAATATACAGACGAATATTGTGCTCTAGAAACTTAACTGTGACACCCCCAGCAAGCTAATTTGAGAGAAAATACATCTTTTCTCAAAATTTGAGCTATAAGATGTTAAAAAGCCTCAGAATCTCCTGAGAGACTTTGGAGATTTTCTCGTTATCAGTTGCAGCCAAATGAGATACTGACTTTAGCAAATCTGTGCTTCAGCTAAAAAATAACTAGTGAACAGTCCTAATTATTTATTCTATTGGACATGGTTAGTTACCTTTGTTTTTTTAACTCGGGTATTATTTTACGCATCAGTTTCTCGGATGTAGATTTAGTTTTAAATAAAATGTTTTATTTTCATGTTGCTAGAAGCCCATCTAGAGACTGGCATTTCAAATGAACCTAGGCTGTAAATGCTTTAGTGTATGGTATTGTTAACACTTATCCCTACACAATTAAACAATAAAATAAATGAAATAAAATACACAGCTGCAGTTCAACATAAAGAAGTTTATTTACTGTGGAAATGAAATATGTACAGATCATTAAACATCTTTGTTTTTGTTCTGATCAAATAGATTTCAACCTGTGAGTGTTTTAGATATGGAACAAAAGCTGTGCATTGTATTTACTTACTTCTTTCTCTTTATAGAGATTTAAACAAAACTAATGCTACATGGTAAGTTGATTGGTTTTATTTACATTGTTTTTGTCACCTTGCTAGTTGGTCCGTATGAATTTAAAGTCATTTAAAAATTAATTAGAAAATTTTGGTTTTTAATTAGGTGATTATTTGATAATTAGGTGTCAGCAATTCATGTCTACTGTTTTTACAGGAACCAAAAAACACACAGCTCCATTTTCTTTTCTTTTCTGAAGGTTTTGCTACATAAATAAACTAAATACAAAGTAAAATTATTACTTAATTTTAAATTAGTTGACAGAAAATAAGAGAACTGAGCAAAAATCTTAAAAAAAGCAATAAAATTTTATATATTAGATTAAATTAATAACAAATTAGATAAAACCTGAGCCGATTTATGTGCACTAATCAACTCTTTTAAAATAGATTTTTCTTGTTTTCTCTCAGCGACTGATGACATTTAAAACTCCTGATGAAATTTTTAGACAAATACATTTTTCTTTTTTTTGGTTCTATGAATAAAAGCACAAAGTTTATGATTCTGAAGATAAGATAGAAAATTCACTTTCCTTGTGGTTTTTGTCTTTTTCAAACAGATGATTTCACAAACAGCCCACAGTTTCCAGAAAATCTTCAGTTTTTACACAACAGATCCGTCCTGTAAACAACATAAAACAGAAATGATAGGAACTCTTAGATCTTCAAGTTTAGGGACATTTGTCTTCCTTTCCTGATAAGGTTTAGACTAGAAATAAATAAAGGCT
This sequence comes from Cynodonichthys magdalenae, assembly GCA_031762555.1. Taxonomy (NCBI): domain Eukaryota; kingdom Metazoa; phylum Chordata; class Actinopteri; order Cyprinodontiformes; family Rivulidae; genus Cynodonichthys; species Cynodonichthys magdalenae. The sequence continues at coordinate 7,098,508 of JARVJO010000024.1, forward strand.
AAAAGTAGACTTGACTTTCCCCACAGTGTTTGAATATTAATTTAAACTTGTAAATATTTTGTGAATATTTGTTTTCTCTTTTAAAACAGTTAATTATTAGCTTCAGTTGTTCTCACAAGAATTTCCTTTTTTTTTATTTTAGGTCCAGTTTCAATGAAACTACAAACCAGTGGTAAGATATTTTACTTACGTCAGACAGATTAATATTCTTAATTTAAATATTGACTTTTATTTATGTATTTATTTTTTGCTTGAACCCTCTATCTGTCCTGTGAGCTGGATAACTTAACTAATGAATCACAGGCCGACTTCTGTTTTAGTGTGTGGCTGCATCTAGGCATGAGGTCACCATCAAAAGTTGGGTTGCCACGTCGTTAAAATCCAAGATGGCCACCGCCATTTATACGTATGAACCGGCCATCTGGATCATTTGAGGACAAAATGCTTTATAGTTTTTGTATTGCTTAAAAGTAAAGTTTCCTCAAATGGTGACTGAAGATTAATCTATGGTGTCCAAGACCACCTCATCACTCTGCACCACCTTGGAAAAAAGCTTTTCTTATACAGTTTAACTCCTACCCACTTGCACCAAAAACATAAAGCTTTACTTGAATTTCCTGTTCTGAAAAACTACAAACATTCACTGTTCGTACACCTCAGCGATGGGAGACATTAGTGATCCACTTTAAATTAAATGCCATTGAAATATATCCACAATGAATGGATAAATGTTGATGCTACTTTACTCAAACTTCATTTTTCAGCCCATTTGTTGTGACCAAAGTGTCCCTTCGGGTCATGACTCCAGTGATCCTCACAGTCTTTGTCCTGGCTCTGTACCTGCACGCACAGCAGGTGGAATCTACCGCACGCCTCGACTTCCTGTGGAAATTACAGGTACTGACTTTAGAGTCCACTAGAAGGCTGCGTCTGAGCGTTCAGCCTGTTTTAACACAGCTGTGTGGTTTCCCCGTGTTAAATGACAGCCTTGAGTAAAAGCTGCTTCAATCTAATAACCCTCGCTCTCAGGCCACCGAGGAGAAGGAGGAGATGGAGGAGCTGCAGGCCTACAACCGTCGCCTCCTTCACAACATCCTGCCGAAGGACGTAGCCGCTCACTTCCTGGCTCGAGAGCGGCGTAACGACGAGCTGTACTACCAGTCGTGCGAGTGCGTAGCCGTCATGTTCGCCTCCATCAGCAATTTCTCCGAGTTCTACGTGGAGCTGGAGGCCAACAACGAGGGAGTGGAGTGTCTCCGGCTGCTCAACGAGATCATCGCAGACTTCGATGAGGTATTTTTCTTTTTTTAAAAAAGCTGATCTTGGGACTGATCTTTGAGCTTGGAGGAATTTCATCCGTCTTCTCTTCATGCCTCAGATCATCAGTGAAGAGAAGTACAGGCAGCTAGAGAAGATCAAGACCATCGGCTCCACCTACATGGCGGCCTCTGGCCTTAATGACTCTACGTATGACAAAGAGGGTCGCACTCATATCACTGCACTAGCAGACTACGCCATGAGGCTGAGAGAGCAGATGAAGTACATCAATGAGCATTCCTTCAACAACTTCCAGATGAAGATAGGTGAGGAACAGAAACTCAGAAAAACACGGCCACATTCATCGCAGCTCATGACGTGATCCGTTTTTGTGTGACAGGTCTGAACATCGGGCCGGTGGTGGCAGGAGTTATTGGAGCTCGGAAACCTCAGTACGATATCTGGGGGAACACGGTCAACGTGGCCAGTCGCATGGACAGCACAGGTGTACCTGACCGCATACAGGTAGGTTTCATGGTACTAATACTTTACAGGTGATCCCATGGTCAGTGAAGCACTTTATAGGGAATACATTTATATTCTACTGTAGAGAAATATCTAGATGTAAATCAGCTACAGAAAGAACACATAAAGTCTGGTTATTTGGTATAAACTATTAAGGTTATCCTGATACCAGTTTTTCTCAAACCGAGTACAAGTACTTAAGTTTGGGTACTCACCGATACCGAGTATGCAATGACTTTAAAAACACATTTCTTTTCAACAAGGTGTCTCTCCTTCTTATAGACGTCAGCCTCTCTGACTGATCTAATCAAATATACAGCGTGATACATACTGCTGCAACGCTTTCAAATAAATCAAAATAGAAAATTGTACAAATGTCTTAAACATGGAACTGACAAACTTTTCACTTGAAATGTAAACTGTAACACATTCAATGGAGTATCGATACTGGTATTGGTATCGGTCCTGAGTATTTTGTACTAGTACTTGTAAAACTGACCTGATAAGGACACCACTAATAAAAATACCTGATTTCACATAATTCAGAGACAGGTGTGGATCACTAAAGGAGCCATTTTACTCCCAAAGGACCTTATTACAAATAAAATATGAAGCTGTTAATTAGTTTTTAGTTTTTATTTACTAAAAGCCACTCAAGACTTCCAACAAAAAGTTATAGAAAAGCTTCATGAGATTGTGTTGAGATTCATATTATATAACATCTACTGTCATCAGGTATGTTTATGTTGTAAGAAGTTAGCTAGAATAATATTTATTATTATTAACAGCTTCTTTTTATTCTAACATCTGTACTCTTGGTGTTCATCCAGATGAAGACTAATTTATTACATTTTCTCCTTTTTTAGTCTCACTTTTGCATTCAAAGACAGGCGAAAAAAGTTTTGGCTCATATGTGTCATTTTAGCAAAATATCTCATGAACCAGTGGACAAATTTTAATGAAACTTACCAAAACTAAAAACTCCCAAGCACACAATAGAATGTGCAGGTTTCCTGTATAATGACCATCGGGAATCTGTAATTTCAATTAAAAACCTGTAGTACTCCTACACGCCATGGGGGGTAGATAACTGTGTTTGCGGCAGGGCAGGGGGGTTGGCGGGGTCTGCAGGGAAGCAGGTGCAGTCTAGTGGGAGGAGGAGGCAAACTTAGCATTTCCTTACAGGCTCTGAGACATAAAATAAAAGAAATTCATGAGCTGTATTCATGCAAAATGGGGGAAATCCATGTAATTTACAGTTCCTACAACTTGACGTGTGTTTGTGATAAAACTGAAAAAAAAAACTATTAAAAACAAAAAGTCAGCATCCTTCCTCCTTTTCCGTTCTGTAAACCTTTCCCTCAGGTGACCACAGACCTCCACCAGGTGCTTGCAAACAAAGGCTACATCCTGGAGTGCCGCGGCGTTGTTAAAGTCAAAGGCAAAGGGGAAATGACCACCTACTTCCTGAACGACGGGCCTCCCAACAGTTAGCAGCCACGGCGGCGGCAGCGGCAGACGCCGGGACAATCCCCCTCCGGATGGACACGGCAGCACCACTGAGCGAGCACTCACCACGCGAGCGGACCACTAAAAGAACTACAATCGCCATCACTTGAATCCCCAAGCGAAAAAGGTGGGACTTCTCAGACTCCAGGAGGAAAGTGTTCTCAGCGAGAGGAGGAACTGGTTGTTGGACGGCCACTCGGGCCCTCGTCTGTGAGGAAGGACTCGTGTTTTTTTCTCATGTCTAGCCTCTCTCTCAGGCTTCTTGAAAGATGCAAAGTCTGTTAATTTAAAAACGCCTTTTAGCCTGTGTTAAGAAAGGAAGAATAATGCTGTACATAAGGCTACCTTATTTTTCATTTTAATTTGTCTTCTTCTTTTGGGCTCATTTTTAATTTCACATGAATTTTGAACAGGTACTCTTGCTTTGTTTCTGCATTAATTATTTATTTGAATATCGATGTTTTGTGCTAAAAGGTCCTTTATGAAAACGTGTGAAGACATGCGTGCACAAATATCCAGTTTATTACACGTTGATAAGTGTGTATTTACATGCATATTTGTGTGTGTATGACTATATGTATAAACTGAGGAGGAATATATTGACCAAAGACTAAAGTATTTACTAAAAGCAAGGCAAGACATGTTGATATGTTCTCGCTAAAGTCAGCAATGATCACCACCTCTAACCTGCGGGCGGAGGGCCTGAAACTCTCCGCCTTTTTCGCCCAAACCTCTGGCAGTGAAGGCTGCTCCGTCACTTTCATAGAATATGTAAAGTTTATTTATTTTATCTGTCACTTAGGCAGCAGAGAGCAGATTTTTAACTCTTGAATGATAAAATTCCCCACAATCGTTTTACCAGATTCTTAAAAAAGAAGGACTAAATACGACCAAGCTCCTGAGGTTTTTATTTTTATCCAGAGGAAGATCAAGCTCCAGGTCGGTTCTTCTTCTTCCTCAGTTCAGGTTGGTTCCTGAGCAGCCAGTGATCGACACCGGCTGCTCGTTCAGAGAGGTACTCTTTGGAGGAAGTCAAAAGAACATATCTGATTTGTTGGGTAGAAGCGGGGTTAAACGTTTGGATTTCAACGCCGTGGCGCCACGCAGCCTGATTCTTCTATGAAGAAGAAGACGAAGGAGAGAAATATCTTGATTTTGACTGAATACTGTGCTTTGTAATCCTGAAGGGGCATAACTATTTTCACTGTGAGGTTTTTATGATACAACAAAACTGCTTTCTTGCCAAACATAACTGCTTCAGAGCATGTCTTACCGTGGTTTGTTTTCTTTTACGTTTTATTTCTTTTCTTTTTTGTTTCAGCGTAGGGTATTTTGTATAAATTCTGTACCCATAATTTGTATATTCTTAGTGTTATTATTATTATGATGTTGATGATTCTGGTTAATTATTATGCTTAATATGATGATTTCATTACGATGAAAAAGGATAAAAAAGAACAGCACTTTCAATTTTACTTTTTGTTGTAAAAAAATGCCAGTTTTTAAAGCTCAAGCTCGCTGGTACCGACGGATCAACTGCAGCTGACCGAGTTCTGCTGTTTTTAACGTCAGGACAAATGAGGTCACGGCCTTGGCAGCAGAACTTAAAAACAGTGTTTGGTCCAAAACCAAACAAAAAAAGCAAAGCAGTAAATAAAATGCAAAGAGGACGAGGCAGGATAAGCAGGCCGGCGTTTCCTTGTATCACTCCCTCCGATTCTTCATTTAGCAAATCGTATTGCCTTAAGTTAAACGAAAGCTGATCCTTGGGTTACATCAATGAGACACGTGCCTGCTCACCCTGCCTGCCTGCTCGGACGGAGGGGGGGAAAAGGGCTTGTCGACGGTAGTTTTCAGGGAACACACTCATCGCTGCAGTGATCTCGGCGTCTCTTGAGCGCAGCTAGGAAGAATCAGCACTGATGAAGCTCTTCCCTCACACTCATCGCTGGCAGAAAAACGACACACAAAAAAACAGTTGATCACGTTTGTACCAAAGCCAGCTACTGCAGCCTCCTGCTACTGGTCTCTCCTGTGCAATGATGATTTGGGTTTGGGGCGTGGTGGGAGCTCCAGAGGACAGATTACCAACTTTCACACGAACTGTGACCGATGAAGGCAGGTTTCTAGGACGGACATGAGTTTATAAAGACGTTCATTGTATGTATTCTATTTCTACTGGTTGTCCATAGACTTGTGTTGATTGTTAACTCTTGGAATGAGTTTTCTTGTTTTTGTTTTTATTTATTGTTTTTTTTAATGGGGAGGCGGGGAGTAGGAGTGGGGAGGAATGTTGCCCCCCATACTACTGAAACAGTGTTCTGCTCAGGCCTGATGAATCCTTCCGTATTTGTTTTTTCTTTTCGTTTTGTTTGTATTTTCCCTGAGTTGGAGGAGTTGAAAAGGAGGAGTGTTTTTTGCTAAGCTGCAAAGTCGGGAAGAGTTAAAGACTATGAGAAAGAGAAAAATAACATTTCCCCTTGAAGAAAAAGAAATAAAACTGAAAAAATATATATATCTATATATATTGTGTGGTCAATATGTTTAGTGTAAAATGCGTACGAACAAAAGACTTTTATCTCGGAATATGAAATTTTATCGCAAATCTAGAAATTACAACCAAAATCTGTTTTATAATTAAATTATGTCAAATTAGTGTTACTTTAGTTAATAAAAAGACCATTTCGTAGGTAAAAAATTGTTACAAATGTGCAAAGCAGGCCGAACTCACAGGTTTATTGGGGAAAACTGATGTTGCTATGGAAACGCTATTGATATTGAAGAAAATTCAATCAGTAAATTTAGACAAACCTGATGTTTTTGCGCTAAACTGATTTGTGTTAAACCTTCCTTTAGGATTACAGATGAGATTTTCCATATTATAATATTTAAGCTATAAATCTGCTTTTTGAGCTTGTTGAAATTTCACAATTCCAATATTTTTAAAAGCAACCTCAGCGTTTTCACTGTTGATCTGTGACCTGGAAGAGTTATTGTTTGTTGTTTATTTATTTAAAAAGGGACAGTGCACATTACAGAATATGCCAGAATTAGCCATGAAGACTAGTTTTTATCTGTAGTCCCTCAAGGTCCCATAGATATAAACACAATACATTTAAATTAACAAGATTATTTCATTTAAAAAAAGGACTAAAAACATAACAAGCAACATGGTTAAAAATAATAAAAAGCCATTTAGCATAACAACAAATTAAAGCTATACATTAAAATGCAGAATGGATAAAAGAATCCCATATTCAGTGTAATTGATTACCCAGGAGCCATGATTTTAAGGTATTTGAGAATAATTTGAAGGATTCATAGGTTCTTATGCTTTCTGATGTTTTATTCCAGCCAGGTGAAGCTTTTACTAAAGAGTTCTGACCAAATGTACTACGTCTAAGAGGTACAACACGATCTGCAGCAGCTCTGGTGGTCTCAACAACGATGTGACCAATGCTTCAAGTGGAAGAGGCGCAGAATTTTAAAAACCAGACAAATATTTACAAACGTGATCAAATTTTCCCAACTCAACAAATGATGTTTTGTCAAAATCTTGCAATGATGATATCTTACAGCATTTTAATCTTTATTGTCTGTTTACAAAGTAGCACCGACGCCTCACAGCAAGAAGGTCCTGGGTTCGATCCCCAGTTCGGATTTGGGGTCTTTCTGTGCAGAGTTTGTATGTTTCCCTTGTGCTTGCGTGGATTTTCTCCGGTTTCCCCCACAACACAAAAATATGTGCAATAGGTTCCCTTCAGCCCCAGGCCGCCCCGCAAGAGATCTCAATGGGATTTGCCTGGTTAAATAGCGGTAAATAAATAAAATAAAATAGATTTATTAACAAACAAGAAAAAAACAAAATGCTGTTGTGACAGCAAACAAGTAGACTTACAGAAAACTCTTTCCAGATTGAGAACAGTTACAAACAGAAAACCAGAAGCCTACTTACTTTGATTGTGGACACAGAAGAAAGGTACAATTGCAGACTGCTTAACAGGAGCAAAACCAAAGCATAGAAAATGTCCAAATGCAAAAATCTGCGCACAGACACACAACTGGCAGGCAGGCAAGATTCAACTGAACAGACATATATACCGGTAATCAGAAACACACACAACAGAACCAAATACTGAATAAATAACTAAACAAAGGCACAGATCTTCAAAAATCAGACAAAAAAAATCTAAATGCCTTTGTCTTTAACGTGTTTATCCAGCTTTACTGGATTTTAAGATGTAATAAACCCCCAATTAAACACTTCACTGCGTGTGATCAGCACTGAAATGGTCCTGTCTTGATTTTAGCTTTACATTTTTGCTTTAAAATAACTGAATTGCAATTTGCAAATACTGCTTTTAATTTATCAAAAAACACCAAACATGCTCTGTGAACCAGGTAAAGAAAGTATAGAATAATTCTGATGTTATTCATCCAGCTTTCCTCTAGAGGGCTGCAGAAAGTCACTGAATGTGCAGGCCTGGACCTCATGAGGCAGAGACTCAGAAAATGAATCCAAATCTAAAAGTGTAGGGCTTGTTGGTTTAATGTTAAACACAATAATGCTGATCCTGAAGAGAAAGAGATGAGAGCACTCAGAACAGGCTGAACATCTGATCCGTCCTTGACATTTCATTAACAAACCTGTGAAAAAAAAAATAAAGTGATTGTACACACCCACAAAGTACTGGATAATATCTAAAGTTAAAAAAAAAAACACTCACTTTGTCATCTCACTGAACCTTCGGGGAAACCGTCTAACTTGAGTCCATGGTTCAGGACTCCCAGTCACCATCCATCCATACTGCTGGTTGTCTGTCAGAGGTGTTATGTACAGCTGGTTAGGAGCTGAAAAAGACGTGCTTCTTTACTCTTCTGTTACAGCAGATCAAATATATACTGTGTATTGTATATTAGGATTGATTCTCACATTTAATTACTTGAGTCTTTTTGACCATTTCTTTGTATTTCTCCTGGCTCCCCTCGTGAATATTGGAGCTGGAAGAATAAGGTTGGAGGTCATCTTTGGATGTGTCTGCAGGTCCCTGTAGCTCCTGAAGGGTTGGGGGAGTGCCTCCTCTGAAGTTATCACTGCTATCTGTGGCAATATCGGACACATAATGGAAAACAGATTAGTGGCAGTACTCAAGCTCAATAATACTGATTATTTATTAGGTAACTTCACATTTTAGGGTACTTTAACTCAGTGCAATAAAAAAAACTCAGTGCAAGGTTTTTGTAAGCTGGTTAACCTAATGAATGAGCTACTTCACAGCTTGTTTTATTCTTATTAACACTAACCTACTTTGACATGTACATCCTCCACAAAGCACAGAAAGTCAGAAGCTAAATAAAAGTGTTAGTCCTAATAGTCGCTAAGCTAAGGTTAGCTTCCCATGCTAACCCCTCTTACCTTGAGGCAGAGACACTCCCTGCGGTTTTATTATCATTTTATCGCCTATAGGGTTTTGATAGCCCAGGTGTGTCAAGCCGAAAAACGCCATTAGGGTGTCACACTTTGTTCACCTACTAGAAAAACTCCTCTAACTCAGTGAGCAAGTGGACCAGTGTACAAACTTCGTTTACTTGTTACTGTGGTAACAAGCTCCGCCCTCATGTTGCTGAAAATGGGGTGGAGCTTGTAGTTCATCTTTTTTCTATCCTTTTTGCTGAAGAAAACGAATTGCTGCCTTTCACTTCTTAAAAGTAAAATGGTGTTGTTTCCTTTGTTGTGCAGCTCATGGTTTGTTTTTAGGGGAACAGTTGTATTAACTGTTATAGAATAAACAGAGAAACTTGGAAGAACTGTAAAACCAGACACAGAACAAGGTTATAAATATATAATATGAATGAGTGGTCCTCAACCCTGGTCCCCGAGGGCCACTATCCTGCATGTTTTAGATGTTTCTCTATTTCAACAAATCTGATTTGAAGGAATAACAGGCTTCATCAGAACTTGAAGACCTGTTGAAAAGCAGAGAAACCACTATATAAATGGACTGTACATGGACTGCATCATATGATACTTTTATCACCTAACACCCTCTGCACCATATAACCTCATAGTAACAAAGCAGGCTTAATAAACCTGAGTAACCAATGACTATTCTACAGACAAAATCAAGTTTACCCTGTGAAAATCTTGTAAAATATATTTTTTCCTCCCCATTTGTGGTGCCCCTAAATGGACGGTGCTCTGAGCATTTGCCTATGCTGCATTATACAATATGTCACAGGTCAGTCCTGAGTCCGTCATTTGTTTTTTTACGATCATCTTTCCACCCACAGTGGAACCTGGCCTCTATTGTCATCAGTTCAGATAGGGTCCCAGAATGCACGGTTCCAGCGTCCTGATCCTAGAGGTGTAAAGGATTTTAGCATCTGGCTTGAAGGACCAATTTGTTAGAGATGTTCTTTAATAACAGCTGGGAGTCACTGGAATCAGTATAAAAGGTTTAATTCAGTCTTGCAGTAATGGAACAAATCAAACAGTTTGAAGTTATTACAGAATTGCTCGAGGAGTCAAGTCTCCTATGGAGCAAGTCATTGTACAGTTAATGTATTTATCATTAGTCAGTAGGTCTCGTTTGTTCCCTCCAGGCTACAGGCACTTCCAGTTTTACCCTGTAGACACAGTTTAGGTTTTCCTGTGGACTTCCAGTTTCCTACAAGCTCAATTTTGTTTTCTGTTCATCACATGATCTACTTGTGGGCTGATCAACATACAATTGTTCACAATTCTGCATTTTTTTTACATTTCCTAAATTTAAAACATCTTCTGATATTCAGTCTACCTCCTAAAGAAGAAAAACCGAGTAAGCAAGATCCAAAACCACATCTGCCATTTTCTGGACCTCAGACGTGTTTTGTTCTGACATTTTAAACTAAATGTGTTTAAAAGGCAACAGACACCACAATGTGTTACTTCAGGAACTCAGCTAAAATTTGTGTAAGCATTTAAAGCAACTGGTGTTTCAGCTCCAGAACGATTACAAAGAGCATAGACAGCAAAATCACTGGTACACAGAATACAAGTAAATGTAAATGATCTTGATAATGAGAGCTAGAATAACTGGAACTGAAGTGAAACCAGGAATCAACAAAACCCACGTGGGCCGGCTGGCTAACCACAGCTCGACTCTGAGTCAGATGATTTGAATCAGTCGTCTCTCTACTTTTCCACTTCTCCAGCGGATGCACACCAGCTATGCCGAACACCTGCACAAGTTTTTCGTCTGTGAAAGAATTCGTCGGTATAAAAAGAAGGAGAAAACTGACAAAGAAGCTTTGTGTCGGCCAGAAAAACAGAGTAAGTACAGAGTCATTTGAGGAGAGTCTCGTTACCTTGTTCAGACACATAGAACAGGTTTGTTAGGTTTACACTGCAGATAATTATTGCTGTTGCTTAAAAAAAACAACACATTTGTGTGATTTTACTGGTGTAAGGTTCTTGAGCTCGTGAAGACTTTTCAGTTTTGTGTCTAAGATCTGTAACATTTTTACCAATAAAGGTTGAGTATTCTACCCTCCGTCTTTCATGACAAAGTTTAGCCTAAGATCTCCATCTTACCCTGAAAAATGCAGGAGTTGTAGCTGTTTTAGTTAAACCTTAAAAATAGTTACTATCTATTTAAATACTGCTACATCTAATGTTTTTTTTACGCCCATTTTAAGACAGTATGCATCATGTTATGATGCTGTCCATTTATCTGTCTCTTTGTGGACAGTTTCTTGTCTTAATCTAAAATGTAGAAATGTCAATCTGCACATCTGGACACCTGATGGGTCGAAGATGATTTAAAGGTCATGGTGTCAAAAGTCAAGGTCATAGGTGACCCATTTAAAACCTTGTTATTCTCCAACTTGACCTATCTGTCCATAAGAAAACACACAGTAAGTTGTAACTCCAGGGGTGTCAAACTCATTTTCACTGTGGCTGAAGTTTCATGGTGGCCCTCAAAAGGCCAGTTGTAATTAACTTTGACTTTTCGCGTTTTAACTTCGACTAAACACGAAACGTCATGTTCCTTGTCTCGTTGCTACAGCAGAGCTAACAAACAATAACTGAGCTCTACGTGGTATCTCCTATATAGAAACAGCGTTTTAACACGTCCTCTTGTAAACACTGAAAAGTACTATGAGTACGACTGACAGAAATACTATTAAAAGTAAAAGAAAGAGAGTTTTACTCTGATGAGTTATGGTGAGTAGCTGCCATCTTGAATTCTGAACTCTCTGACTTCCCAATTCAACTGGACTGCAGCAAAGTAGCTAAAGAAAATGCAGCGAAATGGAGATTTTACACAGCAGACTTTACTGTTACTTTTGAACCCCGTGCAGCTCTACCTAGTGGTGGGATGCTGTCATTTTGCAGATAAAATAATCAACATGCCTTACGGGGGTAAGTTCATATAGTTCATAAGGCTGCCTTTAAAGCAGTATACACTTATTTTAAGATATTAATACATCTTTGAAGCTCTCGTGGGCCACATAAAATATTTGACATGGGGATTAGGGCAATATATGTCATCAGAAAAAGGCTCTACATTGGATTTTACTCTTGTAAAACCTCCTTCCCCAAAGAAATCTTACTTATGTTGTCCACTACTCTCATTATAAAATAGTTTGAACAGGCTGGTTGTCAACAGATACAATCTTCGCATTGTAGCTGATAGCTGCAGTTTCGTGTTCTTACATGTTCTGTAACATAAGTGTTTGTTCATTTACCCCATGGACAACTTCATTGTCAGTAAAATTGACTTTATTATGCCACCACCTTCTTGTATTTACTTGCAAATTACTATGCAAATATATTCAGGGTTGTTAGATGAGGGAATTCATGCTTTGGGCTTTGATTATTTAGACAATTTACTGACAGACGTATTATGAACAACTGGAGGTACTCTTGTTATGTTTTGTAAGACCAGTCTGCTAGAGTGTACAGTACTGATTACAAACTTTCTTCAGCTTTAGATGCACATCCAATGATTATTTCCAATCATTTTTAAACAAAACTCTGGCACAATCTGTTAGTTCTAACAATATGAATTATTGCTCAGGCTCAGCTACTAATAGACCAACGTTTTGGTCAATATCTGTAAAACTGATTGTGTTATAGACATTTTTTCTGTAAAGGTCAGTTTTCTGTGGCAGCCACTTGGATCAGATGACTTCAGGTTCTTTAAATCATTTATTATCAGACAGACAAAAAGCATTACTTACCTTTGCCTCTTGGTGGCAGGTGATAATCAGAGTTGGGCTTTAGTTGTAAGTTAAACCAAACTGCACTCATAAGCTTTACTGTCTAAATCCATTGGTCAAAAATAAAAAATAAGTAGGTCCTCTGGACGGGTTCTTCTTTAATGAAACATTTCATTTCTCCTCCAAGAGACTTCTTCAGTCTGAGGAGTTTCAGGTGAACTCAGCCTTATAAGCACTGCCTCCACATGGAGGACAAACAGGTTGGTCACATGCAAAAGAGGATCATCAAACGATAGGTCGTTAGTGACTTGATTGGCTCTATTGTTCATAGAGGATCATGTGCCCCATCACCTGATTATCGTTATGGCCCTGATTGACCAGACCTGTTTGTCCACCAATGTGGAGGCAGTGCTTATAAGGCTGAGTTCACCTGAAACTCCTCAGACCTACTTGTTTTTTTCTTTTTGATTTTTTACCTGGATTATTGAGATGCATCAGGACATAAACCCATTGATGTTTCACATTTATGTACAGACAGGATTTATGTACCATGAAGAGTATAGATTTAAATAAGAACTGCCTTTAAGTATATTCAATAACATTTTATGATTCATTTTCAGTTTGTCTACATTGGAGCGATCCTGTGGATATAATGCGTTCATGTTGTTTTCGACTCTCACGGTCAGTAAAGGTAGCAGTTTCCAGTCTTCTGTGTTTGTGTTTCATCACACACTGCTACCTCAACTACACAGCCACGAAACAAACATCACCCACATCCATCCTCGGCCCAGCACTCAAGGATCCCAGCTGTCCTGCTGGATTTTTCAGTAAAGAGGCGCTGGAGCCTCACCTTCAGAGGCCTCCCCAAGATCCCTGGGCACCGGGCGCGCATGGCAAACCCTTTGAGTTCCACTTGGAGACTCCTGAGGAACGTCAGGTGGTGTTACAAGGGTTTAATAAAAACCAGTTCAACCAGTTTGCAAGTGATCACATTTCCCTGCACCGTGATCTGGGTGAAGACACTCGTCCTCCAGAGTGAGTGTTTCTATCTGCTGTTACTTATTATTACCTGAACAGATCATACAAGGGAAAATGTGCATCAAAGCCTGTTAACTCTGAGTTTGACTCGAACAGATGCTTGGAGCAGAGGTTTCTGCGATGTCTCCCGAACACCAGCGTGATTATAGTGTTTCATAACGAGGCCTGGTCAGCTCTGCTCAGGACTGTTTACAGCATCTTACACACGGCTCCTGCTGCTCTGCTCACTGAGATCCTGCTGGTGGATGATGCCAGCACAGACGGTGGGTGTGTGCTGCATGGAAATCTGTTTTTACTGTGTGTTGCTGTAGGTGCACAATATGTTACTAAAGTTTACAGAAGAAAAAGTCCAATGTTAACATAATTTGTGGCTAAACACATGTTAAGACACAGCAGACAATCCACCCAACAGGAAGTAGTTTAATAATGTAATAAATTTGCTATAACAGCCAAACAAAAATGTCTGACTCATCAAATTCACAATGAGGTTAAAAAGAAAACAGTTATCTAAATGATAAAACCCAGATTATAAAAATTATAAAACTTTATAACAAGCGATAAATCAGTTCAGAACCCAAGTGCTCTGCTGTTCACTCTGCACACGTATAGGTGCACATCAGAAACATAAAGACCTTTTCATTTGTTAATATCTCAGTGATAATTACTTTTTCATTTAAAATCATTTAGCTAAAAATGTACAAATGTTCTGACCCAGTTCAAACGGTCATAAATCTGATAATTATTATCACTTAATTGCACAAATCAAAATTAATTCAAAGTTCCTTTAAAATTCCCCAAAAATTAGTCCAGTGATTTATGACATAAAAGCTAGACATTTTGTGTGGCTTTTGAACAGGATGCAGCTGGAGATGAAAACTGACTGATGCATAATGAGCTACAATCTAACCATGAAATAAAGCCGGTTCTAAGAAGTGAATCACTAACAAAAGCTAAAAGTTTGCAAATTGTGGCACATCAAATAAAGAGTTAAAGCATAATGTGGTTTCCCTCAAGGAGAACAAGAAAATAACAATCAGCTGTTCCGATGTTTAATCTCTTTTTCTGTATTATACTGTTACCAGATAATAATTGTTGCTGCAGATATAAAAACAACAAAAAAACCCATCCTGACCTGTACTTTCTTCCCACCATCTTTAGATCAGCTGAAGTCTCCTCTGGATGAATATGTGAAACAGCTGCAGATAGTTCACGTTTTACGTCAGAGGGAGAGAAAAGGCCTGATCACAGCCCGGCTGATGGGGGCGCGGGCTGCTCGAGGGGAGGTCCTCACCTTCCTGGACTCCCACTGTACGGATGACACCATGTTGAGCACAATGACTGTTTTAGGCCCTGCATCTGTAGATTATTGGAGGGAACTTCTCTCGTTAAGTAGTGTGGTTTCCCCTTCCTGCTGGTGGGCATGCGCTAATCAGCTGTCAGCGGAACTAGCTCTTTTATTAACTTTGGAAACCATTAGAGGATCAATTAGCTTCCATTAAATTAGGCTTTGCAAACTTTAGGTCTGCTAACTAACAAACTAGCATCAGCAGGTTTGTGTCGGTCCCATCAGTCTTTAGCTCCAGGGAGACGAAGATGTGTGACACAGACATCGGTTAGCTATTAGTTGTGTTAGTTTTTACAAATTTTATGTTTAGCTGTTAGCAGTAGCATCCACAATTTATTTTACATTGTTTAGCAGTTTAGCATCAGGGAAGCTAATGTTTTTAGTTAGCAGATTATAAATTAGCAAAGCCAACATTTTGGTTAGCTGTGCCCACCACATACAAGAACATACAGTAAAAATTAGTCAGGCTTTCTGTACAGTTTTTACAGATTTTCAACAACTTAAATGTTAAAATCAGCATTAAGCTCTTTATTTATATGTTGACGCTTAGGTGAGTGCCTCCCTGGATGGTTGGAGCCTCTTCTGGCTCGAATTGCAAAGGAGCCTACAGCTGTGGTGAGTCCACAGATCACCTCCATCGACCACAATAACTTGTGGTTTCATAAACCAGTGCCCAAACCTCAACGTCACAGCCGAGGAAAGTTCGACTGGAGGCTCAAATTTGGATGGGAGGCTGTTCCAAAAGACGAGATGAAGCACAGAAAGAGTGAGATGTGTCCTATCAGGTCTGATCCAAGTAAATATAAACACATTATAAGGATTAGAGACAATACTATTCTTTTAGGCAACTTTAATGTTTGCTTTGAGCTCAGCTTTCACTAGCATTTCCTGTTACTGTATTTTCAGTTTGTCCTCAAAGGTAAAGATAACCCTACTGTTATAAATGTGGCATTTGTCTAGAAGTAACACAAATATTTTAAATTTAAATCGCATCTTGCAGAACTCCAACCTTTGCTGGTGGCCTGTTCTCTGTCTCTAAATCCTACTTTGAACACATCGGAGGTTATGATGAACAGATGGAGTTCTGGGGAGGAGAGAATTTGGAAATGTCTTTCAGAGTAAGAAACTTTTCTTTAATTCATCTTGTTTTTCATCTAACAGGATTTCCAATTTAAGTGTTGTTTTGACATATTATAATTAATTGTTTTGGGATTGCAGGTCTGGCAGTGTGGAGGCCGTTTGGAGATTCTTCCTTGTTCTGTAGTGGGGCATATTTTCCGTAAGAAAAGCCCCCACACATTCCCAAACAGCAGCTTCGTCATCATCCGCAACCTGGTGCGCCTCGCTGAGGTCTGGATGGACGACTACAAACAGGTCTTCTATCGTACCAACAGAATGGCTGGTTCCATTTTTAAAATGGTATTAGAACAAATAAATAATCATATGGTACAAGATGTCAAAATTTATAAAGAAAATCACCTTTTGGTACTAATTTTGTCATATTCTTCTCAGAACTCCTTTGGAAATGTTTCTGAACGTCATAAACTCAGGGAAAGATTAAAGTGCAAGAACTTCACTTGGTATTTAAACAATATTTACCCAGAAGCATATGTTCCTGATATTAAGCCAGTAAAGCATGGGCAGGTAAACTCTTTAATTTATTTGATTATTTGTTTTTCTTTGCACTATTTTCTTCTGTCTGTTCTCTCATCAGGGGTCTCCACAGTAAGTCACCCTCCTCCATCTCCTTCTCCAACTACCTTCATGTCCTCTCTAACGGCATCCACATGGCAGCTGCATCTCTAACATCCTTCTCCTAATAAACCCACTGTCCCTTCTCTGGACTTGTCCAAACTGTCTCAGTCTGGTCTCTACCTTTTATCTCCCAGTAGTTCAACCAGGTCTGTACCTCTGATGATCTCATTCCTAATCGTGTTCATCTACATCACTCCCAAGGAGACCCTCAACATCTTCAGCTCTGCCACTTCCAGTTCCGTCTCCTGTCTTTGTACTCTAAACCATACAACATAGCTGGTTTCACTACCCTATTATAAACCTTTCCTTTGACATTTTCTGCCACCATTTCTATCTTTAACAAGCCTAACCTGCTGTACATTCTTTCCAACCTGATCGCTCTGTTTCAATACAAGTGCTTCTCTCCCTTCTTAGTGTCCAGCCTCATGTGCAACTCGTCATACACTGTCTGTTTTGCCTTTGCTACCTCCCTCTTTGCCCTGTATTGCATTTCCTTATGTTCCTGTCTACTCTCTTCAATCCTCTTACTGTTCCATTTCTTCTTAGCCTCTGGATAACTTCATGCACTTCATTACCATACCATACCATACCATACCATACCATACCATACCATCTTTATTTATAACGCACTTTAAATGGCACAAGGCCAACCAAAGCAGGTCATTATTCCAACATGAGGTTTCTTTAAACTCTTATCTTTGTCCAGAAGACACACCTTCCTGTCTCTCACTAATCACTGTTGCTGCAGAAGTCCAATCCCCTGAAAGCTCTTTCTTACCACCCAGAGCCTTTAAACAATCCTCTTTGAACTCCTCACCACTTCTTCTTGTCTCACTTTACTTTTTTTATCTTCTTCACCATAACAGTCATCTTATACACCACCATCTGGCCATGCTTTCCCCTGTCAAAACATTACAGTCCTCAATCTTCCTCAGGTTACCTCTTCTACACAAAAGTCCCCTCTCCACTGGCACACCCACAGGCTGAGGGACACACCAACCATGTTTCCATTCAATTTTAATGCTAATTTTAAGCAAACTTTTCAAATGTTGCAAAAAAAAAAAAAAACAGAAATGCGAATCAGATGTGTTTCCATCTACTGGTTTGGAGCAGATCAACCAGGCTACACAAAGTGTATTCATGTCAGAGGTTGACGTTACGCATGGCTGTAGTAAACAGGAAGTAGAGGTCTACCAGGGACTACACATCTCTAGTCAATGGAGAGAAGTTATCAGGAATGTGTTTCTGTCAGGCAAGTTGTAATTGTTGGCTGTTTCTCAATTCATGAGCTGCATACATCACTGCCCCACGCCGAGTGCTGTCCCAATTCGAAGGCTTCTCCTCGTGCAGCAGAGGAATGTGGCCCACAAAATCTCAAAAATCAAGGATGCACCAGAGTATCCTTCCCAGCCGAGGATATCCCAGGATCAATGTGCTGACAGCAAACTAAACAGAGAAACAAAGACAGTGGAATTTTTATTTAATTATCAAGTTGGCATAGTTTGGAAATTCATCATGGACCAAAGAATTTGTCCGTCCGTCCGCCTGTTTTCTTCCGCTTATCCGGGGGTCGGGTCGCGGGGGCAGCAGCCTAAGCAGAGAGACCCAGACTTCCCTCTCCCAAGCCACTTGGGCCAGCTCATCTGGGGGAATCCCAAGACCAGATGCCCGAGCCACCTCAACTGGCTCCTCTCGACGTGGAGGAGCAGCGGCTCTACTTTGAGTTCCTCCCAGATGACCGAGCTTCTCACCATATCTCTAAGGGAGAGCCCAGCCACCCTACGGAGGAAACTCATTTCGGGCCACTTGTATCCGCGATTTCGTTCTTTCGGTCACGACCCAAAGCTCGTGACCATAGATGAGGGTAGAAACGTAGATCGACTGGTAAATCGAGAGCTTCGCCTTCTGGCTCAGCTCTCTCTTCACCATGACAGACTGGTACAGTGCCCGCATCACTGCAGATGCAGCACCAATCCGCCTGTCGATCTCCCGCTCCATTCTTCCCTCATTCATGAACAAGACCCCGAGATACTTAAACTC
>JARVJO010000024.1:7124562-7142133 GCA_031762555.1 Cynodonichthys magdalenae
GCCAGATGAGCGATAATTATTGTCTCTCAAAGTCACAGACATCATCAGTGTCTGTCTATAAGTATATCGACAGCGATCCTCGTGTTTATGAGTTTTAAAAAACTCAAATGCAATAATTATGGCATTTCCATATGTCTTTCTGAACGCACGTTTGCCAGGAGGAGAAGGAACATGGAAAATGCACCCTCACGCCACACACACATACAAACACGATAGTATATGGAAAGTACGATGGTTCATCATTTCTAATCTGGCAACCCTGGGTGATGACGACACTGGGTTCACAGCAGTGATGGGATCTCGAGCGAGCGCTGGTGAGTTTTTGTTAAACCAATAAAATCTCTTACTTTTGCCTCGTCACTTGAACAGGGAAGCAGGCAGGACGTACAAATTTACATCGCCCGAGCTTGAGTGGGGTGGCTGTGGCTCCGGGAAGTTTGCGTCCTGTCCGTGAGACTTTCGGGGATTTACCTGGTGGGGTTATCACCGTCTTAACAAACCTGTAAGTCGCTGTAGTATATTTCTCTCTGTAACCTTTTACGCGGAGCGCGTTAGTTGCTGTAAGCTAGCCGGTTAGCTTGCTACATAGGCGTCCGAGATATATTTGTTTACTTGTCAATTTTTGTTGCATCTTGTGGAGCAGGAAGCGTTGACAGGACGAGGATAATAGCTGTTGCTGTCGGGGTCGTTTTACAAAACAAGAGGGAGTTAGCAATACTAGCTAGCCGCCCCTGTTTGGAGACAAATCTGATGTTGGCAACTCACTTGATCCAGCTTCATCACGGGGTGGTGCACTCAGCTTTATCCCTATAAAAAGGGGATTTGGGTGGATTTGTTGAGTGTTTGTTACGCTGTGTCAGGAGAATTTCCAATATAAATGAAAAGTTATTGAGATGTGGAAGATAAACAAAAAGCCTTTGTTACGAAATATGTTACATATTCAAAAGAAAAGCTTGAACAAACTTGTGTTTTACAAACCCCCTGTTTACATGATATATAAAATACATTTCCAGATTGTCCTGCTTTGTTTAATTTGTTAATCTTCCATTTCCTATCTGTTACAATGTACACATTATGTTAATCCATTGACTAAAATTCCTAAAGGGAAATATCTACACCATAAAAATAAATAGTTTGCAGTTATAATATAGTATATAACGTTTACTTTGATATTTAGAAATCAGCAAATCATTACATTTAACAAATGTAGATGCATGTGGAAGATGATGAATAACTTAAGAGTCATGCATGAGTCAGATAAACATAAATAATAGATTAGGGTGTGTTTGTGGAGGTCCAGTTGATAAAATGGTCTCAATAAACAAAGTAGAGTTGCATAATATGGTTTTATATAAAGCATAATAGCTGCTTGTCTTCACTGACCAGCATTAAATCTGTGAAAATGTGTTGAAAGAAAAAATAATCACAGTTATTAGTCATTAGTCATTCATCATTGGGTTCAAAGACCTAACTGTGTCACTTGTCAGACATGAATAGATTGCCTAATCTTAGTATTTGTTTATAGTTTTGTCAGTCCTTGTAAGCCACAGTAATACAATGAAGCACATTGTGGTAAAGTTAACGTTTTATGCTTGAAATGGTTTCCTAAAGAAAACAAAACTGGGACCAGGTTAGACCAGTTAGCTTTGGATTCACTTGGTTTAAAGTTTTGTGCGTGTTGCAGTGTGGACACACCTGGTCGCTCTGAGGTTTTCCTTTTGCTGTGTTTTACTCCTGTCTGTTATTTAATTTGTTTATTTATTTTTTACCTTTCGGCTGCTCCCTTCATTAGGGGTCACCACAGCGAGTGAACTTGCATGAAGATTTGACAATTGTTTTTATGCCGATGATGCACTTCCTGACCCAACCAGTAACCACCAACCTACCGCAGCCCACATTTTCAATTCAAAATTAAATTCAAAAATACTTTATTGATCTCAAAGAGAAGTTAGATATGTAGAGTTGGAGACTGCCATCCCTTGCTCAAGAGTCCAGAGTAGGGCACATGTGGGTGCTTCACCTCTCCAACCCAAATTGTGACGTAACAGTCAGGGGATTTGTACCGGCAACCTTCCACTCACAAGCTCCTCTTCTCTAACCTCTGCTCCACTGCTTTTATTAATGTAAAAAAATATGACCTGGGGAAGTTATCTTGTCTTTTGTCATGCATGAAACTGAAAGTGTCGTCCTTGAACAACTGTCGTACTAATATGGCAACAAACAAATGATGATAAATCTGGATGGAAAACATTCAAGCCATTTATTTTTCAAGTACAGTAGAAATTTTTTATTTTGAAAATCAAGCTGAACAGGTTCTGATGAGAGCTGAAGATGCAGACTAGGCTACAAGTTATTAGGGAAAACCTGCGATGTGCAAGAACAGTGCTTAATATTATAACAATATGACTTATGATAAATTAACAAATATTTAAATATGCAGTATCTATTCAGAGCAAAACAACAGCTGTCATTTTCATAACAACTTGACGATTTTATTAAAAAAATGCAACTAGAGAGCTGCTGTTTTAGCAGTGAAACAACAAACTCCATGCAACACAATTTCTTAATGACTTTAAAACATTGCTCCCAGAAAACATTTTCTGATGCTCTAAATACTGAAAAAAATGCCCCGTACTATCAGTTTAAAAAAAAAAATAATGATAAAAAATATCTCTAAATAAGAGACATTTCTTTTTTTCAACCACAAGTTCTTTATTACTAACATTTTCCTCCCTTGTCTTTCTCTCATTGTGACTCTCACTAAGCTTGCTCAGTTGTTTGCTTTCCACCTGCGTCTACTTACAGAGCGGGCATAAAATATAAAGAGATCCATCCAATTGGCCAAATACATGAAGAGCTTTATTTGTTTGCTTAAATACTCCAAGCCTTTGTGTGATTTACCAAATGCAAACCTTTGAGCAAACCATTAATTTCAGCTTTTGCAGTTTTTGGCTGTATAACTAGTGCACAGGCTGTGAAGATGTAGCCCTAATGCAGACTATATAAAGCAGGAAGGTTTTGTAATTGGAAGTATGTTTTTGTTCTAGTTTATGACTATGGTCTGTAGTCGTTTAAATAGTTTATATCAAAAATATCTGACTGGTAGAATATTGATAGAAAAATACATTATATTTACATTGTA
The DNA here is from genome assembly GCA_031762555.1 of Cynodonichthys magdalenae. Lineage (NCBI taxonomy): Eukaryota > Metazoa > Chordata > Actinopteri > Cyprinodontiformes > Rivulidae > Cynodonichthys > Cynodonichthys magdalenae. The sequence continues at coordinate 7,127,705 of JARVJO010000024.1, forward strand.
AAATGGACAGAAGAGGTTAGATTGTTCTAATGTGCTAAAGGTCTCCTCTTCCCTGTAATGTGGCCGCATGAAGGAGGCGTCTGATCAGTTCTTATGTCATTGTGCAGAACGCCACCAGCCCCAAACATACAGCCAGGGTCATCAAGAACGGTCTTCGGCCACAAGAACAAGGAGTTCTGCAGCAAATGGTATGCCCCCCCATAAAGTCCTGACCTCAATACCATAAACCTTCTCTGATCATGAGACGAAGAGTGATCTGAGGCGTGTCCCTCAAAACTACACAGAATCAACTAAAGGACCTAAAAAAACATTTTCATTTCCTGCAAATAAACAGTGTGAAGAAAAATACAAAAAAGTTGCAACTTGCTGTAAATTAGCTAAAGCAGCCAAAATTAGCAGAAAAATAGCTAAAAAGTAGCTGAAAAAAGTGAGAAGGGGGTCTCCGCAGTCACTAAGTACGAGTTTCTTGTTGTGTGGGAGGAGTTTTCTAAGATAGGGTTGGTCAGTATGACTTGTGTGAGTAAGTAAAGATGTGATTGATCAGACTGACTATTTTGGGGGGGTGGGGTTTGAAGAACGTTGCGCAGCTGGGCGGACTTGTATCTTGTTTGAAAGCAACTATATTTTTAAATATAAATATTAATCTTAGTCATAAAACGAGACAGGAAGAACACTGTACATGTGGAGAGTCGTGTAACAATTCAGAATGGGTAAAACAGCCCTAACCCACATATTCTGGTTAAAGCTCTATTTCAAAAGCCTGCTTTTCTGATGGTATGGGGGTGCATTAGTTCCTAAATCATGAGCAGAGTTCACATCTGGAAATGCACCATCAGTGCAGAAAATCATTACATGCTGTTTTTATTTACTTTGTACACATCATAATTTTTGTAGAGTTGGTCGTATAAAACAATGTTTTAAAAATGGCAATTTCTGTTTTGTTTGCCTTTTAGAGAAAATGAGCGTCATCCCTCTCTCTCGTTCAGAGGTGTTTGTGGAGCTGAGGAAGGAGCTCCATGAAGATAAGGAGTTCCATCAGTCTGATGTTCACATCTTCATCATCATGGGAGCATCGGTGAGCATCGCCTGTTTGTAAATCTTCTCTTTGACCTGCAGTAACTTCTGCTTTTGGTACATTTTCATTCAAGGCTACTTCAGTCAAGGACTTTTAGCCATAATTTCAAAGAAGTGTGTTGAAATAAAAAAATAAAAAAGAGTTTCACAAATGAGGATGATTTCAACAAGCTTCTGCAAACAAGCCCCGCTCGGTCTGCTTGTAAAAACCTCAAGGTTCCTCTTTGATTATCTGTTCAGAACAAGTATATTTTTAAACAGAGCCAGAGATTTCAGGTTATGTAGAAATGAAAAACCGCTTCATTCATCAAATGATGAATTAGTCTGCTAATGTTAACTAGGAGCTGTGAAATTGATCAGACTTTGTTTCTGAAAATCACTTGTTTTTGACACCTAAACAAAAGAACAAGTTAAAACTGTTCAAAGAGGAAACAGAAGGAAATGTCCTAATTTACCAACACAAGTTTCCTCATCTGTTTCAAGAGTTGAGTGAAGAAACCACATCGCTTCTCAGTTTAAAACCATTTATTTCCTTCTCTTTAAAAAAAAAACGCTCTTTAAAAACACTTTAAAAATATAATTTAGTTAAACCACAGCACTTAACTGTGTCCTTTTTTATCACACTGCTTGCTTTTTGTGGAAGAAAGCTGGCATTGTGGATTTTTTTGTTGTTTTTGCAGCGTCACCGTATGTCAGCATTTTTCTTTCACAGCTGTTTGCAACGAGATCAAGGACAGGGTTGGGCTGCCTCGTTCTGTGTGTGTGTGTGTGTGTGTGGGTGTGTGGAAACTGACTTTCACCTGGCACTTTCACATTTATTCCACATTATAACTTTAAATCTGTAGTTAAACACTAATTGTTTTTTACTTCACAAAGGTGCATTAGTTGTGCCAGAGTCCTGCCTCTGACCCAACATGTTTTGAACACTGTAGATAAGAAGCTCTGAGCAGAAATTTGAAAGACACACACCCTTAAACAACATGGCAGGGTTACAGGTTAGGGAGCTCCCAGAGGAGGATTAGTGTTTTAAAGAGCGATGAGGAGCAGCTAAGCTCATTACGTTGTGTTTGAGGCCAGCAGAACATTGTTAGGGGAATTACTTTTATTAATTTACCTCTGATTTTATGGTATGTGACATTATTTTACATGAAACCATTTTCCCCCATCAGTTTCTTCTAAATGACTTAGAATAAAGGCATTTGGTTTGTGAACAGTGTTGTTTTATAAAACATTTTATCACAACACAGTTAAACGACTAAAGCAGCATTTTGTTTTCCATTGGCTTTTGATTTCAGAGGAATTACTGAGGTTGTGCAATTCCTGAGTCATAAAAAGTCGCTTATTTACCTGCCACAGTTTTGTCTTACTGCTAAAACTGGAACATCTTGAGGCTGAAGTTTGAGGAGCACCAGGTTGTTGGTTTGATCAGTGAATCTTAGGACTCAAATCTGTTGTATTTTGATGGTTGGATCATGTTTCTAATATTGTGTTTGGACCTGCAGGGGGATCTGGCAAAGAAAAAAATCTACCCAACTCTGTGGTGAGTCGGTCTCAGTCGTGTAGAAAAGGCTGATAAGTGATACTTTGCTAATCTGGAGCGTCAGATGTAGGCTGTATTATAATCTGTGTTCGTCTGCTCACTCCCAGGTGGTTGTTCAGAGACGGCCTCCTCCCCGAGCAGACGTATTTCGTGGGCTTTGCTCGTTCTGACCTGACAGTCGACGCCATCCGGACAGCCTGTCTGCCGCACATGAAGGTAAAACTGGACCTGGTCCTTCATGAATATATTTTTAATAAGTTACACGTTAAACGGTGTGTTCCCTCCGGCTCAGGTGGCGGACACGGAAGCAGATCGGTTGTCGACCTTCTTCATTAGGAACTCGTATATCAGCGGGAAATACGCAGACGGAACTTCTTTCTCCAAACTCAATTCTCACATCCTGTCTCTGCCGGGGGCCAGTGGGGCGAACCGTCTCTTCTACCTGGCGCTGCCGCCGACGGTCTACCACGATGTTACCAAGAATATCAAGGAGCACTGCATGAGCACAAAGTCAGTCCAGACTTCACTGTCGTCTCTGGGTTCTGTTTTCTGAGAGATTTTAACACACAGGTTGATTTCTCTGTGCTGTGAGAAATGCCCTAAAGCTTTCTGTTAAATGGAACCATCCTCAAAACGTCTTCTATTAAAACAAGATAATTGACTTTTACACACTTTAGATCGTTCTAAACAGCTCTGTGTCAATAATGTTTTATAAAACTCAAACAATTTTATAAAGATCAGTGGAAGAGAAACTCTTTGTACTCACCTGTATGTGTTTGTTGGTCTGTTAGCAAAATATCTTGTCAATTTGAATGAAACTCTGAAGCTAAAAGAAAAAAATACAGCTGATTAACTTTTGGAGTTACAGCAAATCAACTTTAACCATAACAAAACATGGTGGTCAGTTTTACAGATATTGAGCTCAGGTTTATTGTGGTAGTAGCTGAGAATCATCCCCAACACACACTGAGTGCTAACAGATCATGTGACATTATTATTATTATTTTTTTTTTCAAACTTTGGCAGAAATACGATGGGCAACATGCGTTCCTTCAGGACACCAGGTGCTCTTGATGGGTATTCACTGTTGTAGAATATGATAGTTATGTTTTTCACATTCAGGCCAAGCAAATGTAAAAAATAAAATATTATATTTTGCTGGATACATAATATGAAAAAAATGGTGAGTGTTGGACTTGATAAAACCACACGTTGGTTGTCGTCCAGATCTCAACAAATAAAAAGAAAACAAGAAAAAGCTTATATGAGAATAAATGACTCCTGTGAGTTGTTGCCTGGTGACAGAATCAAAGGAATTAAAATGTTTTGACGTGCTGAGTGGCTGCACCGTTTATAACCTTGATAAGCCAAGTTTTTGTTTGGTGTCTGGTTCAGGGGTTGGAACAGGGTGATCGTGGAGAAGCCGTTCGGACGTGATCTTCAGAGTTCAGAGGAGCTGTCCTCTCACCTCTCGTCTCTCTTCAGTGAGGATCAGATCTACCGAATTGATCACTATCTGGGCAAAGAAATGGTGCAAAACCTCATGGTGTTAAGGTTAGAGAAGGCTCTTTTTAATTCTGTTCATTATTTGGTGTTTTGTAAAAAATAAAAAGGTTGATTACTTACTTTACTCTTTAACTGCTTTATGGAGCCTGATTTGTCTTCTGTTATAAGATTTATTACTAAGACAAATTGTTACAACAAAGAAATAATCTCCCAAACACAAATTTCTCTACTTTTTGTACTAAATATGTATTTTTACTTTCTGTAGAGTTCTTTGTGTTTTGACTTTCATGCTGCAACAATTATCTGATTTAAGGTAAATTTAAATTATGTGACTCTACATGAGAGAAGCTCCTGTGGATATTCCACAATATAAATTGAATTTGGCTCCCACTCAAGAATAAAGCTGAATGTAAATGTTTACACACGTCATGAACAGCTGCCCTGTCTCTGGCTGAACGGAGAATAATTATGCGATGTTCACTGCAGGTTTGGAAACCGCATCTTTGGGCCGATCTGGAACAGAGACAGTGTAGCCTGTGTCGTTCTCACCTTTAAAGAACCGTTTGGGACTCAGGGACGAGGAGGGTACTTTGATGATTTTGGCATCATACGGTGAGGAAAAAGCCCACAAGCATACAAAATAGTTTGTTTTTGGATTTTATTTTGAAAGGATCACGCTTTAGTTATAACAGATGCTTAAATATTAAATGAGTAGAAAATAATAATGGCACCCCTTTCTAATAAATATATACTGTATATACCCTTATTAATATTGTTTCCACAAACTAGACAATCTCCCATGTGTTCCTGAAAGTAAATAATAAATCAGGGAACAGCTCATCAGTGCCAATAAATGATCAGTAATAATTGTACCTGATGTGACTCCAGCTCCATCAGTGTCTTTTGTGTGACCACCTGTTCCTTTTGTCACCATCAGCGATGTCATGCAGAACCACTTACTCCAGATGCTCTGCTTGGTTGCCATGGAGAAACCAGCTTCCACCAGCTCCGACGATGTTCGGGACGAAAAGGTACAACTTTACTTGTTTCCGCTGCCTTTAAAGGCCCCCACATACTCCGGCGTACTGTGTGCGGTCCGTGAGCCACGCGGACTCCGCGCATATTGTCTGCGGACGTTTGTGACTTCATACTCGAGCGTACTGACCGCCTGACGAATTCTTTAATTTCTTGCAATTACAGTCATGGCGTCAAGGATGAGGAGGAAGAGAGTTTGCATTTTAGCTTTAAAACAACAAAAGAAACGAACTTACCTAACCCAGGGTCTGAGCTATTTTCTCCCACGAATTTGTTGCTATCTGAAAGTCTTTAGATTCCTTCATTGATGTATAAAGTTTTCTAATCTCCTCCATGAGACGCTCTTCAAAATTTGACTCCATTTCATCCACAAATAACAGATTCTTAACTTTATAAGCTAGCCGGCGCATTAAAAACAGTTTGACGCGAACTCGGTGGACAGTTTATTGTGCGACGCAAAAAATTGATCTCTGCGCGGACCAGTCCGGCGGACGGCCTCTTCGAGTCCGCATTGAGTCTGCGTGGAGCGAAGTACGCCCGAGTATGTGGGGGCCTTTAAGCTCGACTGATGCAGAGACATTTATTGTGGAAGGTTTGTCTCGCAGGTGAAGGTGTTGAAGTGTATCGCTCCGGTGACGATGTCCGACGTGGTGCTGGGTCAGTATGTGGGGGATCCAGAGGGCGAAGGAGAAGCCAAACAGGGTTACCTTGATGATCCCACAGTACCCAAAGGATCAAATCAGGCCACCTTTGCCACAGCTGTGCTTTATGTTCACAATGAACGCTGGGATGGTAAAAGAAAAAATACGTTTCTGATTAAAAAAAAACATTTTCTTTTGAATCTGTCATTAAAATATTCAAAATGTTCCTCAGGAGTTCCCTTCATCCTGCGCTGTGGAAAGGCTCTGAATGAGAGGAAAGCCGAGGTGCGGCTGCAGTTCACAGACGTCCCAGGAGACATCTTTGAAAACAAGTGTCAAAGGAATGAGCTGGTGGTTCGTGTTCAGCCCAACGAGGCCATCTACGCTAAGATGATGAGCAAGAAACCCGGAGTGTACTTCCACCCTGAAGAGACGGAGCTGGACCTCACCTACAAGAGCAGATACAAGGCAGGGCCACGTTCATTTGTTAACCGGTGGATTTATGTCATTACTTAATGCAAACTCATTTATAACTGCAGCTAGAGTTTATAGTTTTATTGGTGCTGGGCACGTTAACGTGTTAACACAGTTATTTATTTCTTTATAATTCTCCGTCTGATCTCTGTTCACTAGTCAGCTAACACAACCACAGACACAGAGGTCACGGTGGGGAGGCGGGATGTTGATCACTATTGGTTTAGATGGCCTTGGTCGCGCGTCTCAACCAATGAGAGCCTTTTGTCGAGCCGTTGCTTGGCAACTCGCAGCCGCTCTCATGAACCCGACCGAGCTGCAGCCGGGGCAGAAACATGATGAGTCATCAGATTCTTCAGGGCATTTTTTTTATTCTAAAACTTTTCCTGACGGTGGGCTTGAAAGAAGAAAAGTTCTCTGTAAGCACAGCAGCGATGAACCGTCTCACCACTGGAGCAGTTTGAGACTGAAATATCACTGCAGTTTAAAACCAGCGTAAACAGAGGGAGGTTCTGCAGACGAGGCTGAGAAGCATGTTGGGGGGGAGTAAGACCGGCTTGTGTTGCCTTATTTGTTTACATTTTTTTTAAATGCATTGCCCCTTTTTTGAATATAAAACAAAACCTAAAAAATGCTCCAAACATCTTTGAGTCAGTTAAATTTTGTGCAGAATAATGAGGTTAAATCAAGAATTCAAGATTTTTTTTGTTTTTTTAATTCCAAATGAGTAATACATGACGACTGAAAGACAGACACTAAGGTCACAGTTGTCAGCAAAACATAAATAAATAAATAAATTAATCAAGCCATAAGAAGATAAAAAACTGCACATTTGTCACACATGGAGTCTATTGCAACATAAAACCCTTTAAATTCAACTATAGTAGAGTGATTTTTGTAAAAAAAAAAAAAGATTAATTGCAATTTTTAATTGCGATTAAAATGTTTAATCTATGCCCAGCACTAATTTTTATAAATGATCTGATCTGTTAAATCTCTGGCTTATCCTCTGCCTAAAAGGTCCAGCGCCCTCCATCTGAAGCTGAACAGTCGATGCGCGGTCACGTGGTCGCTCAACGTTTGTTTTCGCACACACCATTTATAACCCCTGAGACACGGTGCAGACCTCCTGGGAAACCCCTCCTGCTGCGGTACAAGGCACAGCACAAGGTTCTTCCTGTTGGGAGTCTACACCGTGGAAGTTTTTAAAAAAAGTCTCCGCTCAGATAGCCGACATTACCACAGATCTGTCACCACACAGTCCAGCCAACTGATTCCTCCGTGCACATCTGTGCTCTCTGCAGCCATACGATTTGGTCATTTGACTTTCGATGGGCCTTTCCCAATGAGTGGCTACGCTCTTCCCCTACTCACTCTGTTTGCCTGTGGAGGGTTGGGCATATTAAATCCCATCTGAAACAATTACGTACGAGGGCGAGTGGCTTATAAGTCCCTCCACAGCGAGTCAGCATCCAATGCAGACTTCAGCAGCACGTGCAACAACAAATAATGGTCGGCATGGAGGAGGAGATGGATAAATATAAGTTCCGCATATGTTTTGCACGTATATTTACTAAGTAAACGCCTCAGCAAAAAATATAATTTAACATAGGCTATATAAATCATGTTAAATTCAATTCTAACTTTATTAAAGACACATAACCCTGTTCCATATTTAAAAAAAGAAAGAAAAAGTGAATAAATGATTAAAAATGTTAAAAGTGCAATTGTTTTGACAAGTTATCTCACTGTATTTGTTACAAAAACAGTCATATCGCCTAATTAAATATTTTCTTGGGTCTATTTAAAAAAAGCGTCTTCTAGACGATCTTACGGCGTTCGTTCCTCAGCTTTCAGTCGCTGCCGGAGCTTGGACTGGTACCATGGTAACGACAGCTTCCTGTTCCTGTTGTGAGGAGAGGCCGTCTCAAAAGCAGAGGGTGTATAATTAGACCTACAGCGCCATCAAGGGGACTCAGTTCAGCTGCGAGGGGGCTTCACAGCGAGTGTAGTAAGTAGGGCGATGGAGGAGCCACTGATTAGGAAAGGCTGTTTATAAGAGTCTGGATACGTCAGAAAAATGGACGTACTTTCTGACTTCCTCAGACAACTGCTCCTCAACTCTCCCTGGTATCTGGAAGCACAACAGCCGGCTTCTTGAGGAGTTGAAACTAAATTAAATTACTTATTAATAATAATAATACTTGATCATATCTACCACAGTAAATTATGATTACCACAAGAAGTCTAACATTGAGATGTAATCGGGGAGTCAAATATTCACATGTATAAATTTATTATTAATAATACTATAATTAAAGGTGAGTCGTGCAAATTTATGTTTGTATTAAACAAGTAGCCCTTGGTGTTACTCTGTACCCCAAAAGTAGCTCTCAGTCTCAAAAAGGTTGGTGACCCCTGCTCTAAAAGTCAAGTTTGATCGACTCTGTGGTCATTTCAAAGCTGCTGTTTGCTTTTAGCAAGAAAAGTCTTTGTGTCGATTAAGTCTGTAGTCATTTCCTGTCTGGCTGCAATGGTCCAGCCGTCCATCTTTTGGGAGCCAGTGAGTATTAATGTCTGAACATGTCGGGCTGTGAGAAAGACCGCTCAGAGTTTTTATTTATTTATTTTTTAACCCTGCGTGGAGGCAGGAGAGATGGGGGTGTCTCTGCTCCCCCCTCCCTTCTGTTTGTTTTCTGAATGAGCTGAGGTGATCAGAGCATGCCTCAGTAACAACATGGGCGTCTTCTGAAATGTTTATCCCAGCTTTCATATGCTCTTCACCTCACGTCACTCATACCGTCATCATTTTTTGATACCGTGGTGAAACAAAATACCTTCATACTGCCCAAGCCTAGCAGAGGAAAGTGAAAAGTTAATCTGAGGCCTTGTGACAAGACAAATCTGAGAGCAAAATGATACGATTGTCAACATGCAACTGCAACAATGAGAGCAGATTTCACAAGTTCGGGTGCAGAGGCCTTTAATGTGTTTTGTAGGAGTTTTAGTTGACTTGCATTCAAATAAAACTCTTCTTGTTCTCAGGACGTGAAGCTTCCTGACGCCTACGAGCGTCTCATCCTGGACGTCTTCTGTGGGAGTCAAATGCATTTCGTTCGCAGGTCAGTCTTTGTTTCTCCAAAGCAAACCCGTGGGTTTATGTTGCGTGAGCGCCAGTAGATGGCGCCACTCGTTTTTTTTTTTTTTTGCACGATAGAAAATTTGAGGTTGCTTGACTTGTCTGCAGTGATGAACTGAAGGAGGCATGGAGGATCTTCACCCCACTTCTTCATCAGATGGAGAAAGAGAAGCCACAACCTATTCCTTATAAATATGGAAGGTAGGAAACATTTCACTGAGACAGTTTCATTCTTTGTATCCAGAAGCTGAAGGTTTTTTTTCCCCTCCTCCTCCTCAGCCGGGGCCCTGCAGAAGCAGACGACCTCGCTAAGAGAGTTGGGTTTCGTTACGAAGGCACCTACAAATGGGTCAACCCTCACAAACTTTAAAATGTAATAAGAGCAAAGGGAAGAGAACAGGAGGGGGGGCATCATGATCCAGTACTAGGGAGTCCTACAGGATGGAGGTGTCCATCAGGCAGCAAAAAAAGAACCAGTGTAAAAAAAAATTTCTCAGGCATCAATTATTTCTTTAAGTTTGCTTATCAAACCTTTAAATAAATTCAGTTCAGCTGCAGTTATTTCATCTAAGGTCTTATTTTACACCAGGACCAAGTTCAGATTAAACATGGAGGCTGTATTTGTGGAAGCAGTCTGCAGAACTGTCTGCAAGAATTAGGACCTAATTTTTCTGAGGGCAAACCGAACAAACGCACAACCAGAGCAGAGCATCAACAAAACAAGCAGCTGGGTCACATTAAGGCAATAAAACCCAGAGACGAACAACAGAACCCAGAGTTTCACCAGCCGGCACCATGATGATTGTAATTTTAGGTTTTTACTGCATTATTAACATATAGGGTTTTTATTTCTTTTTGCTTCACCGGACCAAAGAGTTTGATGATCATTGTAGCGATGAAGAGACCTTTTGGACCAAAAGAGAAACTGCATCTTTGAGCATCTGCTTTTTTTTTTCATTTATTTGTTTATATTTTAAGTTTTAAACATTGTTTCAACATATGCAGACAGTGTGTCTCCTGCAGACTGACTGAACACGTCTGTAAAAATGTAGCCAAGCTTCCATCACTTGTAATAAACTAGTTTTGCTTCAGTTAATGCTTTGTTTTTTTGTTTTTATCTTCTATTGGAGTCTTGTGAAGCTCTAGATCACGTGTCAAACTCAAAGCCCGTGGGCCATAGGTGGTCCTTGCTACCATTTCATCCGGCTCCAAAGGTAATATTTTCACTATGAAATGGTTTAGTTTCTCTTTTTGTCTCTGTATTTAATGCAGTCTTTTCATGACAACTGGCCAACGTTCAAGCCTTGAAAATAAATTTGAAATTTTCAGTAAAATTTGATTTTGATTGGATTTTTAGTGTTTTTATTTTATCTGATTTGCTGCATTGTGATCAAATGCCTTAGATGTAATAAAGTGGTTGATAGAGAATAGGTCATAAGAAATTATTGCTCAATATGTATAAATTTAATATTTGTTTCCCTTCTATTAGGTTATGTATGTTCTAAGTTCTACATAAAACAATTTGGAAAAAAGTTTTTTTTTAGTAACAATTGACAGAAATTGGCCCTTTGCTTGGACCAAGTGTTGAATTTTGGCCCCCTTGTTTCAGTGAGTTTGACAACTAATTCCCCTTACAATGGTGGGGAAAAGTTAAAATGTTTAATGTTACTCCTGTTTTACACAAAAAAAGAAAAATTCCAGCTGTAATGATCCGAAGCAATGAGGTTGACTAGAGGCGATGTATCAGGGGACTTCTGGTCGGAACAGTTAGCTGGTAAAGCTGAAGGTGGTAACCATGACATTTAATTTAAGTCGGCACATCAATGAAACTCCGTTTGATGACAATTATTTGTTACAAACGCTCGTCAGTTTATATCATTTCAGGCAAAAACGTGTTGCCATGTTTCTAATAGGCAGAAGCTACCCGATGAAAAAACTAATATTTATGCAATTCTGCACAAAAATCTAACCATGCTAAATTTACAAAGACAGGCTGCCCTGAACAATATAACAAAATAACTAAAAACCATCTGTGGGATTCACCTGCTTAAATAAAGGTTAATAAATAATAAATATGGCTGTGCTCGTTCAACAGTGGTCAGTCTTTAGCCAACACCCCTCACTGGTGTGAAGCCTCTGCTGCAGCACGAAAAGGACGACTCCAGACGTGACACCAGAATTAGTTTATTCAAAATGGAAATAATTTCCAACTCATTGGCTCTGAATTATAAACTTAATTAGGCAGGATCACAGTAACAAATGGCGTAGTGAATGTGCGTAAAACAGCTATAAGTCTGAAACAATCCCTCTCGGAGCGAGATCCTGGCAGCTTTTCAACAGAAGTGATTTTTTTTTTTTTACATGAACTTATTTCTCAGCAGCACAGAGATTTACTAGTCTTAACATGGAAACTTTATCTTCAGTTCTGAAAAATCAAGAAGGTTTTGTTGAAAAGCTGCGAGGAGTTTGTGCCGCTCGCCCTCATGTGGTGTACTGAGTGGTTACTTCTTACACAAACTCAACCAGAACAATTCAGTAGCTGGTTTGTTTAAAATAAACATTATAAAAAAAGGCCAGTGAAGCATTTTAAGGCACATTAGCTTTCCATGTTAAAAACAATACCTTCATGTCTGTTACATAATGGAAATGTTGGTGAATTATTTACATCTAAAAAGGACAAAGTGAGGTATTACAATAAGTCTTCACTGGACGGAAACATTAATGCTAGAAGATCTGAAGTAAAGGCTGGTAATAACAGACTCAATCAATAAAATAAACTGAATTAAACTTTTTTTTTTTTTTAAAGACTGAACTGTTTCAGAAGTCTTATAAAGTGAGTACTACTATATTATTGTGTCGACTACACAAATTGAGACATGCATTCTGATTACATCAGGCTCTTAAAAAGCTGAAAACTGATCACAATACAGGGATTAAAAACAACGATCAGTACATATTCAGAAACTGGAGGAGAAAAAACCTGAAACTGGTATACAGTACGCTACAGTGTCTGTAGCGTCTGCATGGATCCTCTGGCTGGAGTGGATAAGTCGCACCATGGCTGCTGACGGGTCGTGTTCCCGTTAGGAAGGCACTCCTGTCAGTTGTATGGTTTACATGTGCTCCGGGTGGTTCTGCAAGCAGCTGATGAACTCTGTGACCGGATGGCCCTGGAAGCAGATCTGATAGACGGCGTTGAACAGAGGGAACCTGCAGAGAAACGAGGGGGTTAATGAGGAGAAACCTTCCCGAGCCTCCGGGACCAGGACCGTGTGCTGCCCAGCTTACTTGTCCACCAGGTTTTTGTGCTTCAGGATGAGATAAACCTCAGCTGCCGTGGCTGGTCCCTGCAGCTTCTGACCGTTCAGCATCTCTTTCTCCAGATCCTCGATAGACTGAGACACAAAACAAGATCCACGTGTTTCATCCTACAGTAACTGAAGAATGCATTTCCCCCTGAAATTAACAGAAAATTAGCTAAAAAAGTGGTGAAAAAGTTGAATCGAACAGAAGGAGCACGTATTTGCTGAATTAGCAGTTAAGAAGCTGAAATGATCACAAAAAGTTGAATTTAGCTGAAAAAAAGGGTAATCTGAAATTAGAAACAAAATAGCTTAAATTGCAAAAAACAGCTTAAAGCATCAAAAGCTTAAATTCCCAGAAAGAAGCTGATAGAGGAACAACAGAGCTTAAATTAATAGAATAACTTGAAATGACCAGAATGAAAGCAGAAAAAAAAACAAGACAAAAAAAAAACAGGACAAGTATTTTAAGGATGTTGAAGACGACTCCATTTTTAATAAGAACAAAAATGTTCAAAAAGCCTTAATTTCTCAAAAAGTATGAATTGCTGAAGTACCAAAAGTCATAGCTGGAATGTCCTGAAGGAGCTGAAAGCTTTGATACATGATTGATTAAAATAGCACAAAATCTGCAGAAGCTAAAAAGCATATGGAAGAAAAAAAACCTAAACACACATTCACACAAAACAAACTGATACAGACTGGAGTTTAAACTCCAGGATTTCTGTTCTAGAAAGGCTGATTTTGGACATATTAACCTCCATGGAGCTCTGATAACCCCGATCACCATGGCAACCATGGGGGAAAAATAGATCTAGGTCATTTCTGAATACTAAGTACGTACAGACAAGAACCAGGAACATGATGTCCTCCAGTCTGTCCCAGAGCCTCAGCTCGTGTAGCCTGTTCTTACCAATACATCTGGAAAAATATAGTGTCAAATAATTCTTAATAGATTCATGTTCCTTTTTGCAAACGGGAGTTCAGAGTAAACAAACATGGCCGACAACTCTCCACACACGGCAGGAATATCTACTAAAATTATCTTTGAGCCGTCATAATAATCAGGGTGTCCTTAAGATTGTTGGAAGGAGGAAAACAGGTCAAAAATCTGCACAATTATCTTGCTGTGTCCCTTTAAAACCTGAGATCTGTAAAGAAAACGCAGAGCTCTCACCTTCCCCGTCTTCACAAAAGCCTCGGCGACTTTGCGGTTGCGGCCGCCGTAGCAGGTTGTGATGAGGTCGGCCACGCCGCAGCTCTCCAGGAAGGTTGCAGAGGAGACGGCGCCCCCGGTGCAGAAAATGCGGGCGAAGGCGATCATCTCCATCAGGCCCAGCCTGATCACCGCTGCCTTCGTGTTGTCCCCGAAGCCCAGACCGTCACAGAAACCTGCGCCGACTGCAACGATGTTCTGCAGAACACGTGAGGAAGAGTGTGAGCAGACACCGCAGCTGAGTGGTTTACAGACAGTGTGACCCGTTAACATCCAGCTGATCCGTCCCATCACTGGATGGGCAAACTTCATCATCTTCCTCATTAAACGTGGAGCTTTAATCACATCATTTTATCCCTTAGAGCTTTTCACAGATCACAACCTCAGTCTGACTGAAACTGGTGTCTTGGGCTTTTACACACACCCACACACACACACACACACAGTCTGGTACAGCTATCTTTATGGGGACCTTGCATTGACTTCTATTATTTTTTACAGC
>JARVJO010000024.1:7143471-7165702 GCA_031762555.1 Cynodonichthys magdalenae
CACAAGTAGGTGTGTATGCCAAAAACACTGTCCCACAACGTAGGGAATACCAGCCCACACACACACACACACACACATCTGAACTGGTTTTTCCCCTTTAGTAAAGCCCATTTTACATATGGGTTCAGATAATTTACACAGAATCACACAAAGTATAAATATTTATTGCTGACCTGCAACTAAACATGTTGTTTCTGAACAAATATATATTTAAAAATCTACCTTGTGTTAGTTATGTTTCATTGTGAATAAAATGTGGGTTTATGAGTTGTCCACATCTGTTTTGTTTTTATTTACATTTTACATCAACCCAACTTTCTTCGAATTAGGATTGTAAGTGAATAAAAAAAATTGTTAACCACATGCAGAATATTTAAACATCCAAGGACAAAAGGTAGATGTTGGTTCAGCCCCCCCCCCCCCAAAAAAAAACAAACTTCAAAGGATTGTTAATGAAATTGAAAACATTCAAACTCGACCCTTCTTCCTCTATATTTGTAATTTATTGCCTTTAGCTCACGTCATCAGCCTTTAAACAAACTTAGAGATTAAATGTGTGTTAAAGTTATAAAAAATAATCGCTGAGTTCAGTTGCACTGCAGGCACATTCTGTTCTAAAAGCTCACCTTCAGGGCTCCACAAATCTCCACCACATCATACTCCTCCACTACAGTGACCCTGAAGTTGTTGGTCTGCATGAGCTCCTTCAGGAGAGCCCCGTGGTTTTTATTCTTACAGCCTGCAAGCGAGAAGATAAAAAATGTAAACATACACATCTGATCTAATAAATACACTAATCTTAATCCTGCTGAAAGACTTGTGGGGGTCTCACGTATCAAAGACTTTCATACTGAAAGTTGGTGTACGGACGACAGTGGAACAAATATTCAGATGTATCTAAGCCAAGTAGGCATCTTTTCAGACAAAGTGGGCGTTTCCAAAGGGCCACACCTGATTGGATAAGCTTTTTCAAGGGATGCAACTGATTGGATAATCGTTGTTTAGGAGTTTCTTCATATCGGTAGCTTACTTTTCCAACCGGCCGTTATTATACATTTATATGAAGACGCCACCGGTGTCAGACACAACATCTTTATTCCTAATTTCCACTTCTCTTAAAGAACTTCGGGTTTCATCAAACTGAGACACCTCCCCTGACACGCCTCCAGTTAAATATGCAAAACAGATGCAAATATGTCCAGCGTGAGACTCTCCCCTGCACTTTCTCAACCTGAGGACTCATCACCGCTGAGGTGTTCTGGATTAATCTGCTGATCTGACACTTTTCTTCTCAGTGAGAATGAAAGTTATGCAGCTGTCTGTGCGCCTCACAGGTGTGCTGTCACTTTGTATCTACAAGCGACAAAAACGGAAAAACATAAAGTACAGTTTAGATTACAGCGAGGTTTTTTCTGTCATTTTTATGTGAAATTGAGGTTAAATGTGGTTCAGTTTCATTGTTTGGGTTTAAACCATAAAAGCTTGAACAGAAGTGTATCAGATACAGTACCTTGTGGTTTACAATTGTAGACTGAAAAAGTTGCGTGTTTGTCCACACATTTTCACGGCACCTTTGATGCATGAGGCCCCAGGACTGTTTTTCTTTTAGTATATGCTTTTATAACTAAACTGACAGTAAACCTTATGAAGAAAGCACAAATATAAAAAAATAGAAATGCCAAAACAAAACTATACTAATGTGTGTGGATTCTCAGTTCTTAATCAGGAAATAAAATGCGTACCTAATTATAAACAATCTTGTTCACAACAGTGATCGGGCTCACCAATGGTGGTCTCACAAAACTTCTCATCAGCGACCTCGTTGGCGATGTTGGCTCCCATCAGCACGCTCATGGTGATCCCGAGCTTCTCCTGAATCACATCCGAGATGAGTTTGAGTCCGTCTGGTCCTTCGTCCACGCCCTGCAGGAGCGACAGGAAGGTGGCGCCCGGCTCAAAGATCACATTGCACAACACGCTGCTCCCTGACTGAACCGATCACGTGATCAGAACAACGCTACACGAGGAACAAAAGTCAAACCTTGATGAGAGAGATTCCCAGTGCGTCGCTCTTGACTTTGCCCTTCACCGTGTCGCACACTTTGCTGATGAACTGGTGCGGGATCACAAAGACCAAAATGTCTGCATCTCTGGATGCCTCCACCAGGTCTGGCACCGCCAGCTGAAACGCGAGGATGATGATGTTAAAAAGAAAACGTATATAAAAGCCTGACACAGCACTTGGAACAACTTGAATTTAATGTAAAAAAAACTGTTAGTCAAATGCACAAAACGTTAACCCCAGCAGATCTTACCACATTGGCTGGTAGCTTATGTCCAGGAAGATACTTCACATTTTCATGGGTGGTGTTGATTATTTCAGTCAGCTTCTTCCCGTTCACCATCTCCTCAAACACCCACATTTTAACTGTATTGTCAAACTTTGGATTCAGAACAACATTGGCACCCACAATTTTGGCAATGGCAGAGCCCCTGGATTGTAAACAGTCACAGGTTAGTGTTTAATCTCTGTTCACTGCAATCAAACAAAATTTATGATCTGACGACCTGCCAGGCTGCTCAAGGTGAGCGTTTGTCCCAGCAGGAACCAAACTACATAGAAATTACACTGATTTGAACAGGTTTCACCACTAATCCTGTTTTATTACAACTATACAGAATATAAAATTAATATTGTGATTATTTGTAGGCAAACATAACTTCGGCTACAAATAAAAAAAGTTTGAACTTTGTTTCTGCCCAACCCGACCTACATAAATTACTGAAAATAATAATAAATAAAATGGTTAGGATTGTAAACTAAAACAAAAAGGTACAAGCCGAAACTACTGGATTATTGTTAAGATATGCTGTTTCAATTGAAATGACGATTTATATTTATGAGACTCTTAATAGACACGGTAACTTTAATCTCCTGGATTTTGAATGAAGCGCTGCTAGTGAGAACAAGCTAAGGGCTTAGAGCTAATTTCAATGGCTCAACTGTAACTGACACGCGGTCAGTTTTCTGAACACAGCCAGTTTCACTGCGCGTGACGTGACCAAAAAGGCAGCTCGAGCTCCTGCTAAAAGAAACCGGTTCGTAGCTGGTAGATACAGGAAGGAACTTCGTTCAGGTTACTATGGTGAGTGTTGCTAGTTAACGGTTATCGTAGCAACCTGTCAGCTGCCGTCCTTGACGTTAGCATAACCGCGCCTGTCATAAACACTTCAACTTGCCAGTTTCCAGAGCCCACGATGCAAACTTTCTTCGGAGCTGCCATTGTGAGGAGAAGTGGAGCTGAGAGGCGGTGAAGCTGAAGCTCAGCGCTGACAGTCTGCAGTCCTGTTATGCAACAACACTTGGATTTTATTGGCCTGTCCGTTGGGGGGAGACATCGGCCCGCCCATCCAAGCCGGGGACCGAGTCTGGTCACTCGTTCATAGGGCAAAGGTTAGCAGGTTCAAGGTGAGAACAGTTAACTCCTCTAAATGTGCGCAGAAGTTTATTTTTTAATCAGATGTGTGATAGAGGAAATTTCCCACACTACAGTTTATATATAGTGCAGAGGTTGTCAAACAGGGGGTGCCATGACAGTTAAGTTGGAGGTCCGCAAAATAAATTACCATAAATTGTTTCATATCATTAAAAAAGAGCATTATGCACATGGGGACGAAGTACATCAGTGAAACACACACAGGTTTAATCAAAATTTGGTAATTAACATACACAAAGTTGACACAAGAAAAAACAAACAACCAATAACCAATTCTCTAAATTGAGGATAAAGAGGGTCTTAGAAAAATATTTTCCTGCATCATGTCAAACAATAACAAAGCTTCTCTTCAGCACTCCACTTTGGTTAATTCCATTAGAATTTTTTTAGTTCTCATTTCTTATAAAAAAAACAATTAAAATGGTGGAAATTTCCTTCTTGCTCTTGATTTTCTATTCTGCATCGTTGACGTCTCATGAACAAGTTATGACACCCTTGTAGTGGACAATAAGACCATATATTGTAGCCCATTTACCATCTGGGTACAGACATGTTTTATTTCTAAAGTTTTAAATGTTTGAACAAAATGTATAAAGTTAGGCAGTTTAAACCTTTGTTGAACAAAAACAAAACCTAAGACAATGGCATTATATGTTGAAATCAATGGAAAAGTCATCTTTGGGTTTAGGTTTCTCACAAGGTAAAGACAATTAACTTGTGAAATACAGAGATTTTATTGTGCAATTAGTTTCAACAGCATGACTTCACCAAAGCTGTTTTTTTTTTCTTTTCTGTTGCAGTTTTTCAGTGGTCTGTCCAGGCTGGACTTTCCCTCTCACCCTGAACCTGCTAGGATGGTCCTCAGGCCCCACCAGGACTAAACAGGATGAAGCAGATACAGATGATTATTAAGATTAAAAGTATTTGAGCATCATACTGAAAACATCACAGATAGTGTGAAACCTGTATGAGAGATATGTACTAAACCTTATGTTATTCTGACGACACACTGACGTTCCTGAGACACGTTTCTGAGCTGAAACTGCCCTGAAGCACCCAGGAGCTGAAAAACTACATTTTACAGTTTATTTCTGGGTCAGGGGCCGCTCCCACAGAAACTACAAAGTGAATCACTTTTAAAGTGTAACAATGACTTTAACAAAGAATGAAAAACAAGGAGAAGTGATAGTCTGAAGTGTTTTTTTTTAACAATACTATTGAAGATACAGCAAAATAATCTGATTTTAGTATGTATTGGTAAATAAACAGGGATCTGCCTGTTCATTTTTCTACAAACTCTTTATTTGGATTTCAAAGACGTATAATGTCTTGACTTTTTACACACACAAAAAATAAAACAAAAAACTGCACAGCCAAGCAGATTACGGTTCAGAGAGATCATTGTGGGAGAAAATATTTGGTCTAAAGGCTTTGAAACAAAAGAGGAGGCTGTTGTGTAAGAGCTGGCCTGCAAACAGGAGAGGCCACGCAGAAAGGAACTAAACTCAGCAAGTCTGGCTTCTGACTGAGAACACAAAGAAAAGTCAGCTCTCTTTGCTGACAAGTTCACCACAGAAACTCAGTCACATTTTAATAAACAAAATTACTTCCTCTTCCAAGTGAAACATTTCAACTCTTCATATGTTCATGAGTTTTCTTACAACAGTTCCACATCCAGCTACCACCTGCAGTGGCTAAATCCGTTTACAATTTTTGTGTTCAGTTCGCTCAAAGTGTTTTGGAGAGGTGCAGTTTAACTCTGTAGTATCATGTTGGGAGGTCAGAACCCAACATTTGCAGAACTAAAAAGTCAGAACTCTAAAAAACTAATTTACTTACAAAAAAAAAAAAAAATCTGTTGAGGCAGCAAAAAAAAAAAAAAAAAAGTACTTACTAGAAATAATTACCACAGAAACACAAAGGAGGACAAAAACACGAATGGCTGACTACTGTATGCTGGACAAACAGTGACAGTGTTTAAAGAGACTAACGATAATGACAAACACCTGGGGAAAAGATAATGAGGATCAAGTGAGAGTGGGCGGGGCAGGAGCTGGATCTGAACACTTCACTGAATGGATGGCACACAGGGAAAAATAAACAACTAAACAGAAAACTGAAGTAAAACAAGAAACATAAAATAAGATCTAAACTAAAATATGTAACACAGAGAAAGTAAACATGACATATAAAGACTAGGCCAGAAGCAAACACGAAAACCATAAAACACATAAATATGGTTGTTTTTCAAATTCATTCAAATGTTCGGAAAAAACAAAATTTAAAGATTAAAAATACCTTTTGTAAAGTGAGAAAAGACAAGTTTAATCAAGTTAGCATGTAGTCTTTAATAAAACAGCTGCTGCAAGTCTAATATTCATATCAAACAAAGTAAAACTTCCAGTTCTCAAATGGAAATTTCAAACTAATTTAAAGCCATAAAAAACTAGAAAGCAAGTCAAACCTGTGAACTTTTACAGAGATGCAAAAACTCCTGCAGCACGAAAATTCAAATTTTTTCTCATTATTATGTATCAACACTGTGGTTGTAGCAACATGGATATTATAGACAAAGACTCTGCTTATATTTTAGATAAATAAACCATCCAGGATCAAATATACAGTTGGGACACACGGTTAGTCTACGGTAAATAAACACACAAAACAGTTAATCAAACACAAGCTGGATTATCATCCTGTCACTGCCGTATTTACAGTAAATTACAGCCTGTGGTTTGTTTGTGCTCGATATAAACCCAGCACAGCTACACGTTCTCATTTCCTGCTGAGACCGACACAAAGCTCAGAGGCGTTCAGATTGACTGCGACAGAACATTTAGGATGATTTGACTTTTAACATTACAGGAACTCATGACCGGGCAGAGCTCACGGGTTTAGGACAGCGTTTTCACATGCTTTCCCCTCATTAGCATCAGACACTATGAAAATAAAATCAACCCTCTGTCACAACGAGAGAACCTGCTGCATGTTGAAGCCATTAAAAGATGGAAAATATTCAGCAGATTCATCCTCTATGTTGTCATCATCATTAACACAACTTCAAGCATGAAAACATGTAAAATAATCCCTGATGAATGTAACAGATTCTGTTTGCTCTCACTAAAAACACATTTTGGAATCTGGAGAAATCATACATTATGTCTATATGTCATTTTTCGGAGAATGCCGTATGTTTTTCTCTGTTTTAGCACATTTTTTACAGTAATTACAGAGTTAATTTTTTGTAAATCTAGCTCTTGTATCTGTATGTTCAATATTCACATATATATGTCAAAAAATGGTGGAACAAACAATGTCTGGTTTGTTTCACATGATGCTGTCAGGGTGTCACTCTCAGCCTTATGGTTATATAACGTTTATAAATAAGATCCGTCCAGGGCTGAAGAGAAACATGCAGAGCACGACTAGTTGAGCCTGGAACAGAGAAAACAAAATTTAAAATAGAACAAAATAAGCTTTTTTACTTTAATAGTCTGATATTGATTTTATGTTTATTTCTGATAAAGTAACAAACACTAAATTTGGGGGTTATAAATAACATCGTACAAAACAGTTGCCATGAAAAATAGTTTGCTTGTGCTTCAATTTCTTAAGTCTAATTAGGAAAATAGCCAATAAAACCTGTTCAATTTGAATATTTGTGTTTGTTTACGGTTTGTTTTTTTATTTTGAATTAGCATTTTATCTCTTTAGTTTCTTTTTATTAGCATGTAGAGATGAGATAAATGATTCTTTAAAGGGATGTTTCAGAGCCGTTCAAAAGAGTTGTTTGATTTTGAATAAGCTACATCATCATGTAGATATATACTCACAACTCTGGCCAAAAGGATGTGTTTGTTTTTGTACTTACACATATCATTAGTCTTGATCCTGTGTGCTTAAAACTCCAGGAATGTTTCCAGGACTTTGGATCTTGTTTACAGAAACAGTGAGTAAACCAGTGTTACCAGTAAACTCCATCTATTTATACCTGAAAACTGGTTCAACATCTTTATGTCACAAAACCATGAAAGCCTACATTAGACTCAGATCAGAACATCTGCTGTGAAAATACCCTGACCCCCAATTAGTTTATTTGTGACCCATCACATCGAAATAAGGTTTAAGTCAAATTTGGTCAAAATGAGCTAATTACATTTTCAGATTTGTGGCTCTAAAAGCTACATTTTGACACCTGGATCATCCTGATATCTTAAGTGGATCCAGAGATATGACTTAATTTGGCTTGTTGGTTACAATAATACATTAATATTTGGTCTGAATCCTAATGTTTTATAATTTTGATAAGAAATTTTTGATGTCATTATATAGAGGAAACCTCAAACTGTATTTTAATATTAAGATTTCCTAACTGGAAAGAAAAAAAATCTTTGCTCCCTGAAAGGGAAAATCTCAAAATTTTAAGACGTTTTTCATCAAAATTAGTTTTTTTGTTGCTAATGACCAAAAAAGTTCAAAATTTTTCTTTTAGTTTTATTTATCAGACAATTCAATCAAAGGATACTTTGTTAAAACATTTATTACATTTTCATAACGTGCAATTTTTGCAAAAATTTTACTCAAAACACTTTATTTGCCTATTTCTCCACATCCCACTTTTAGACTTAATCCTCATTTCGATGTCATGGGTCACATTTTGCTATTCTGCTTCTGTACATTAAAATAAAGATCTTACTGATGCTCAGTTTGTCTTAGTTCATTATTTCTTTAAGTCCATTACAACACTGTCACCCCAACAGATGAGGTAGTGCATGTGTCGACAAAATGCACAGAGATCAGCAAATACAGGCTCAAGATGAGAACGGAGGAACAGTGTAAAAAAACAAGATCTATTAATAGTTTGTCATGAAGGCTGATCACAATGACAGACAACAAACAGCCTCTTAAAGCTGATGAACTGAACACACACGATGAGCTTTCATTTAGCTGCAGTCTCCCGCTGTCTGTTTCTCTCTCTCGGGTGTTAACGATCATCATAAAGTTATTTTCTCATCACGTTGAGCTCTGGTCTCTGTCGCTCCACCGTCTGTGTGGACGTTCCTCGGTTCCGTCCGCGTCACAAACCTTTACCCAGGCACAGTTCACACACGTCTCCAGCTGCTGCTGCAGCCTCGGCAGGAAGGTTTCAGCTCCGGGCCGCAGAGGATCAGTGAAAGTTACTGACGTGACACTTGACGTCATCTAAGCTCAGGACGGTTCCCTGGTTGTTGTTGTTGTGTTTGTGCTTCTTGCTCGAGCAGCGGCACAGTTTGTACTTCAGCACCTGAGAGGATCAGAAGAACAGAAGAGACGTTTGAGATGATCGCATCAAAGCACGGTGAGCGTCAGGACTCTTCTCCCTCACCTCATAAATGTAGTCAAATATCTCCAGGATGCTCAGTATGCTCGCGCCAATAAAAAGCCCCATCTGACCACCGATATCACCTGGAATAACAGAGAATGGGATCATCTGGGATTCAGACTTAAACACCCACAACAAAACAGAAAGTATAGACAACAAAATGTACCTAAAAGTCCGGCCACTTCATAGGCTTTCTTCTGTTCGATAGTTTCGTAGTTTAGAGCTTCAAAGAAGATGTCTAAGACCAAAATATTATCCCTGTTGAGACAAAAACAAAGATGTGGTGATAATCATAATCATGCATTTTATTTGACCCACATCATGTTCACAGATTACTTCCTGCCCATGTCGGACCACCACTGCCTCTCTGATACCTGGACATAGACCCTCGCTCGGACTACCGGCCCACTCCCACCGCCGTCTGTCATGCTGTGAATGACCTGTGGGGAACATCGTATCCACGGCGTCCTGCTCAGACTGAAGTGGAACGCAGGGGAATCTCCGCTTGGCCACTCCCCCCTCCCTGGGGTCACATTCATAAAGCTTGCGTACGCACAAAATGGGCCCAAAACTTGCGTACGCCACTTTCCACGCAAAGGCTCTGGTTTATGAAACCCGAATTTGGCGTGAAAGTGCGCGGTCCCTCACGACAGCTCTCACTCATGCGTACGCTTATTTTGGAGACGGGAAGCTGGCGACAGAAGGTGAAGTGAGGAGTTACAATGATCAGTCTCAGATATTTAATTTCACTTCCTAATCAAACTTTAGATTAACTTTATCATAAGCTTTCTTAACAGTATTAATTATGCTTCTGCTGGTGAGTTTCAAATAAAAAATGACCTTCAAAGCTAATTACTTCAATAAATCAATGTTTTTATTATTATTTATTTTATTTTTTTTACTCGTTAAGCTTGCTCCTCTGATGTTTAGAATGTTAGACGCAGCTGCTTACCAAAACATTGACCTTCTTGTAAAGGCTCGTCAGTTCTCTGACATACAAGAACTGTAAAAGGAACTAAAGAACTAAGCTCAAAAGGAATGTCCACGCTGCTGTCAGTGGTTTATTAGGGTCACCATGGTAACTCGTGTTCATCACTCCCTGACAGCCCTTTTAAAGACAAGCAGACAGAAACACAGAGTAAATATGAAGCCTCAGACCTGCAGTCACTGTGTAAAAACTGCTTTTAAAGAGTTCCTGGGCTGTCAGAAGTGTCTAGTTGTCACACAGGGTTTTGTGTAGGAGGTATGACAAGTAAAAAAAAAAAAAAAAACTTTTCCAGTTTTGAGAGTTTCGCTCTCTGCACCCTGGGGAGACTTGGAAAAAAATATCCTGTAACAGCGAGAGACACGGGGTGAATCTGTTTTTGATGTCTAAACTGTAAAATAAGTGTAAAAAAAGTGAGAATAAAAAGACTTTGTAAAAATATAGGGAAAGTTTGAAGAGCTTAAAAAATGTGCAGTGTGACATCAAGTATTTAAAAGTCCTAAAAACTAAACTATGTTTTTTAATAAAATAAAATGGCAGTCCAGTAAAGTCCAACTTTCTGTGACCTGTTTAAATGTTTTAATGTGAAGTATATCTAAGATGTAGAGTTAGCAAAGAGGGATGGAGTTTCTCACTTGTTTTGCCCCTCAAAGAATTTATTTTTCTTTAAATTTTGTCCACACTGTATGATACACTGCTATCACAAGTCATAAACTCTATTTGTTTTCTTCTGTGCCTCCTAGATTAGGATGTATGGCTGATTAAAAACAAATTTATTAAGCGCTAATATTTTAGTGTTTGCATCGAAGAAATAACCCAAAAACATGTTTGGTTGGTACTTACTTGATGTACTGCTCTGATTTGTTGTACTTTTTTGCGAGATATTTGGCGGAGGCCTTGCTGGGGATCTTGACGAAGGACAGCTCTTTGCTGTACCTCGTCATGTTGCACGGCGTCTCACACACGCAGAAATTATTGTCCTGCTCCACCAAAAAGTCTGGAGAGGAGAAAAACATAACAGAGTTTGACCTTTGACCCGATGAAGCTGTGAGTTAAAATAATGTGTGTGTGTATTATTCATGCTGCAAGGATATAAATACTGGTAGCTGTTTTCAGGTTGAGGTTTAGATTATGAAGGAAATGAATGTAATTCCACAGAATGCCCTCTTGATGTGATAAAAAACAACGTGTGACGATTCTTTAAAGATTTAGTCACGGCTGAAGCCTCTGTCTCACCGAGGGCTGGGTCAGCACACTCCTTGTACATCTCGGGGGTGCAGTAAGGCGCATCGCCTGCATAAAAAGCAACAATGAAGGTTTCCTTTCTCTCTCTTTGAAGTGTATTAAGTCATTGCTCTGGGAGGGGAGGGGGTTCCTACCGGGCATGTGCACCATGCGACAGTTGCAGTTCTCCACCAGGTAGCGCATTTCACAGTCTATGCGACAGGCTGTGATGCTGTAAGTGCCGAAGAACTCTGAATCCATGGGCGTCACCTTACAGTCGCCCCACGGTGGGGGCAGATAGATCAGCTGCAAACACATGAATCAAAAGCCAGAAGACAGAGAAGTAAACCAAACAAGAACCAGAATATGCTTTAATTTACTGATATATTGGAAAAGGTAAATAAAGTAAAATAAAATAAAACTCAAGTCTAACATTTACAGTGTTGGACATCCTTGCAGTTGGTAAGAACTAAATAAACAAAAGGTAAGGAAATTTGTGTTTGGTAGATTATTTCTTTGTTGTAACAATGATTTTTGGCAACACATTTATATTATTAGAAAACCTGTAATTTTCCCTTTTAAATGGTGCCACATTTGTAATGAACATGCTCAGTAGAGCTGAGTATGTGGGTTGTGTACACGAAGAATTGGCTTAATCTTCTTTTCAAAACAGCTTATTCTGCTGTTGCTGTTGACTTGTTTTGAGCTTCTGGTACCCCCAGGTGCTGCCAATCAGGTGCTGATTGGCAACCAGTGACAACCTCATATCTCCACAGTCTGGGACCAAACTCTATCCTCCATGACAATGCTCGCTCCCACAGAGAGTGGTTGATCAGAAACTACCTCCAGAATTGGGGAGTGGCGCGTGCCAGCAGTCCGAACCCCATTGAACATCTGTGGGATCAGTTCAGGTGTGCGGTTTGTGCCAGTGTGACCAACACAACCACGATGGCCGACTTGCAACAAATGCTGGTTGAAGAATGGGTGCCATTATACAGCTGTGTGACGAGGATGGTGACAAGCATGAGGAGTTGTGGCTGAGCTGTTGTGGCTGTGTATGGTTCTTCCACTCACTACTGGGACTCCTGTTTGTTAAATGAATACATTTTTGACAAAATGGCTTGTTTCTTCAAACTTCAGTCCTCCAAATGAGTCAGCAGCAGAATAAGCTGTTTGGAATTAGCATGTGGCAATTTTTTCATGTGTGCAACCCACATACTCAGTTCTACTGCTACAAATGCATGTTCCTTACAAATGTGGCACCATTAAAAAGGCAAATTAACAGACTTTCCAATATAAGATTTGTAGCCAAGAAGCATTGCTACGACAAAGAAATTATCTACCAAACATAAATTGATGAAGTTTAGAAAAACTATTTAAAACAAAGTAGTAACTCAACTAAACTATCTAAAAAGTTTTTAACAAATGCTAAATAAATCAATTAGCACATACACAAGTAAATCAAAGCTTATGTTCATTTATAAAATGCAACATGCAGTTCACAGACCAGCTTGTTTGAGTGAACTAACAGGTTTTCTCCCAGTTAAACAAGGTTATCTCTGTGATAAAGTGACAGCTTGTACCCGCTGTTCCTGGCAGGAGACGAACGTCTGAAAACCCGGTGACACCCCAAAGCCGAGCTGGTCGATGAAGGACGGCTCGTCTTGACTGTGGATCTGAACTTTGACCCCAGCTTCAAACGAAGTCTCATCTGAAGGATGAAGAAGGTGATGAGAGGGAGATAATAGGTACGCATTGACGAGTTTTGTCCCTCAGTGTCACACTCTGAGGCTTTAACAACAAAACAAGCAGGTTTGGGATTCTGCTCTCACCTGTTTCTCCCCAGACGGGTAGATATTCATCCTGCTGAATGTCCAGCATGAGCTCCAGGCCATTACCCATACCCCCTTTGGTTGTGATGAGTGCAGGGCGTCCATCGCTGCCTGCGTTGTAGGTGTAGCACTTCCCGTATCGAGTGAAGACCTGAGACACAAAGTTAGGCGTTAGAGGAACTACAGATGCTTTTCCACTGGGGGTCAGTGTTGCCCTCAGATTCTGACTTGTAAGGCTGCGTGTGTGTATGTTTCAGAGAACATGTGTGAATATGACAGGTATAGTAAGAGAAAAACAGTGAAAGGTGAGGCAGAAAGAGGAGTATGAGGGGAAAATGAAGGTGAAGATAACAAAAATAAGTTCCTTTCTGTGGGCGTGTTTGTTACACCGTCTACTCAGTGAGGAGATGGAGACTGGCAGACTGGTGATTTAACGTTACCTCACATGCTCTTTATGGCACTTATAATGGACCTCATGTTACCATGGAGACCAAGCACCCCAGCCAGGAGGAATGCTGCCTTAATTTTCAAATAAAGCCGAGACACAGATGTTATAATGAGCCTCTGTGAAGCAGCATCAACATGATAATAAAAAGCGAGCAGTAAAGCTATGCATTACACTGTTGAGTTTCCTATGAGTCACACAGACCAGTGAGGAAGACTAGAGGAGAGCAGGCAGCGATGAAGAGTTGGAATACAAAGTGAAGGGGACAGAGAAATACAGGGAGTTTAGATGCTAACGCTCGGAGCAAGCTTTCATTCAGCATTTTGGCACAAACAGACACATCTATGATTAGAAAGAACAAAGCAAACAAGTAATTGTCGGGAAAGAGTTGGGCTCCTGCCGCAGGCAGTTTGAACATTTAGGCCATCTATCACCCAAAGTCAGCAAGGGACTGCTGCTGGTTCCAGCTGACGCAGACATCAATCTGAGATGGAAAAAACATGCAGCGCTAAAACAACTAATGAAAGGCATAAATAATCTGTGTGTACGCCCACGTTGGATGTTTACTTTGTTTTTCATGAGATTCAGAACAAAAGGAACAAAAAGAAGTGAAGACAAAGCTTGTGAAGAACCAATTAGACCCGACTGACATCAGGTCTGAGTGGATGCGATGGGGTTGGGAGGTGCTTTGCATTCAGAAACCAGCAGCCTCTTATTCTGCGTTTAGTCAAATGTGATTTAATTAACTGTTTGAAGATCTTACAGCCGCTGAAAATCTGTCACCACAATCACAAAATATACCTTTAAATCAGCACTCAGATACCTAAGTTTCCACAGTGTTCATGTTAACTCTTAGTTGTCCAGAATTTAGTAATCCTAACATCAACAAAGCATCTGGATTTTTTATGATTCTTTAAAATCATCAGATAAACTTTCTCAATTCAAAACTGAGCTGAAATAATGTGGGAGGTGTTGAACTCACAGGCAAATCACTCCCGTCTCTCCTGAGGGTCACTTGTTAACCTGATATCTTAGTCATATGCACAAAGGAGTAAATTCACTTGCCAAGTACCAAAATCTATTTAACATGATGCCAAAACATTTATAATTTTAATGTGGTGGATATTAAAACACAAGCAGGTGCACTGTTGAATGAAAAGGTAGATCTGTGTGTGAATTCAAGCACACGTAGGTACCATTCCAGAAATGCTCTACTGTAAGCACTGCACCGTGTTAATGACTAGACTAGACAGTGAGCAGTAAGGTTGGGTAAAGTCATATCATGTGAAATTAATCATGAGTAAAACTGTCAACAATTAATATTTGCCTCTTTAAATTTACTACAATTAGGGCCACGTTATTTATTCTTGTGTGCAACACACTATCACTATCAGGCACGCATGTGAGCCCAATGGTGAGAGCAGTGTGGAGCAACTAATGCTAACTCCAACCCTACAAATTTATTAAATCACCTGAAACACTGACAGAAAACAGAGTATGAGGAAAGCCAGAAAATGTGGAGGCTACAACATCGGCTACATGCAAGTGTAATTGTCATCTATTAACCGTCATGTTAATCCTTATCAGCAGAGATGCACTGATACTGGTATCAGGTATCAGGCCCGGTACCAGCATTTTTACAAATACTTGTTCAAAATGCCCCAATACCATTTTCTTGCATGGACATTTACAATTTAAATGCAACCTCTATTAGACTCCAGTGCTTTATGCCGTCATTGCGACGCAGGCATAGAAAATGAAGTGACAACACATTCAGTGGATGCTACCTGTTAGCATGTCAAATTTAAAGTTGTATAGTTAGAGCTGGTTAAATAAGTTTATTTAGTTTTCACCTGCTTCTGGTCAGCTGCTCAGGTGAAGCATGTATTTATGGAACAAGAGCAACGTGCTGGAAGTAAAACTAACTAAAATATCGATCCAATTTAGTATCAAGAGTATTATTGAGAAAAACAGGTATTGGTGCATAACTAAAGCCACAATTAATCGTGATCTATAGTCTTAAACATTTTACAGCCCTCATATTAACAAACCCATAATGCCAACCGTTTTACATGATCACCCATTTTGTTTCAAGTAAACACAAAAACTTGTGAAACTGGTTCATGCTAATCTATTTAATACTTGCTGGTAAATTAAACAAAAAAAACCCTCAAATATATTATTCTGAATATAACAAACTATGAAAGCAAATCAGAAAAAAGAGCCCAAAACATAGAATGACAGTTCTTTTATTTGTGAAACTGACCCAGTTTTTGCTAAATCCCTTTTTAAGATGCTGAAAACCATTGATAAAAAAGTGACAAGTTTGATCTGATGTTTTCTAAAGTTATTTCACTTCTCAACTTTACTGACATCATTGTTAAGATTAGGTCATGAAAATACTTAAATAAGGATTGGAATGTGCATGTAAAATAATAATTAGGGATTGTTGATATTTTATGCTGTCCTCCACAGCACAACAATCAAATTAAATACAGCCTCTTCCAAATCCAAGGCCTTTACATTGTGGTTTGGCAAATGCAGCTATAATTAGTTTTCAGTAAGTAAGACAGATCTAATGGAAACCTGAAGAAAAAGCAATTAGTAGGTCTGATCTAAAGGAGTTTTCTCGTGTTTGCCAGCTGAAAGAATAAGGGAAGTAATAAGATAAAAAAGTTCCATCAAGAAGTTTTTTTTTTCTATTTGATGTTCCTCATTAGTCACAAACTTTTCATTTAGAAACGAGAGAGATATTTCGGGTTAATTAAAGTGCCGATGTGAATTAGGCTGTTGTGACACTTGACCCAAATTTGCATACAAACACTGGCTGGATGTCACAGACTGCTACAGAAAGTCAATTCGATTGGTTGTTGTCAGCTGCAAAAACAAATCTTTTTTTCCATACATATTTTCTCACTCATATTTCAAGTCATAGACACAGGAGAGAAAACAAATATCAAATGTTATTTTCTTCTCTTACTGAGACATGATTCGCAGCAGAAAATATCATGGCAGTCCTGCCAAAGGTCCGTTTGTCAGTCTGGTTTAAAGCAGGGGATTGACTGAAGGCTGACTCTGATATCATGACGCCATGTCGTCTAAAAATCATCGGCACTACCATTTGCCTCCTCCTATTATCCCTGACCTGCTGATCTGGCACCCACTACTCAGTCGTTTGCTCTTATTGATCCCAGACAAACTGACATCTGACTGATCTCTCAGAGGGGAAACTCTCTGCCTGCGCTCCTCAGATGTAAGAATATATATGTGAGCTCATCCAGCGGCTGCGCTTCATAAATAAATAAATCGTTGGCCAAATGTTAAATCATGTAGATGAGAGGTGCACGGTGTTCTCCAGCAGCATGATTGATACGTAGACTGGGCTGAGCTGATGTCAAGGTGGCAACTTTTCCTCAGCTGTTTGTTACGGTGGATAAATAAATTATTGAATTATATTACATAAGAAAAAGTTTTAGTCAACAGAAACCATAGAACAAGATAAAACACCTTTTACACGAAAGACAAAATGAAATTCTGTAACATTTTTATTCAGAAGTTGAAACAACCCCTTGATCATTTCTCCTGATAATTTATTGCTTCTTACAATTTAAACAGACTTGAATATTCACGGTTCTGTGATCAATAAAGCTGTCACTCACACTGAATTTCCAAGTGCGCTGAAAAAGCACTCACCAGAGCTCAGCGGTAACAAATCATTATGCACATAATTATGCATATCTGTTTTTATAAGCACGTCAAAGTTTGAGGGAATCTCAAAACGACACATCCATGCACTTTACCATCCATTTATTAGGAGTCTTAACACAACCTTGCAGCCTGCGACCGGCTAAAGGGCGTCTCAGCAGGTTACACTCAATCCATTAGTGCTCTCTTGTTTATTGGGGATGGGTTTTTAAGACTTTGAAAGCTGTCTTTGTAAAGTGCAATCACTTTCTCTGATATTAGGCAGTGTGTTTAAACAGCCACCACTGGGAATACAAAGCACAGAGCTGCCAACTGTGACCAACACACACTCCCAACAAAACCAAAAGCATGCCAAAACAATGCTCTACAACCAAAAACAGTCATTTAATAAATGTCATTTGAGCCTGAAAAACTGGAAAATTTCTCACTTTACTGCTTCCCTTTACACATCACTAAAGAAGAAACAAATCATATTAATAAAATGTAGAGTCTATAGTCTATTTTGATGCAACAAATAAATTTTTAACAGGATTTATTTTTACATATTGGGCTGTGATGGACTTGTGACGTGTCCAGGGTGTAACCTGCCTCTCGCAAAGCAACTTTCTGGATATGAGCACCAGTGACCTCCGCGACCCTGAAAGGAAGACGCAGGGAAAAGATAAAAGATGGATATCAATGGGTCTTTCTGCTCAGTCCACTGTTTGCTAGCTGGTACACCAAGTTATACAATATTTAAAAGAGTTAAAATTTAAAAGTTTTGAAGGTGAAATAAGAAAGTATCTTATTTTAGAGGCTTTCTGATGTTACTGCTAAAGGTCTCTGCATGGTCCAGCCGAACCTGCAAAATCCACTCTCATTATCGCAGTTGTGTGATGAAAATTGCGTCAGTTTGTTTTCAGCTTTGAGTCTTCTACCCCTTCTTGTCATAAACCCCCAGGAGAATTACACAAAAACCGAATGTTTTATCTGCAAGACGACACTTATGAGGAGTCATATGGCCCAAAACTCCTGAATGGAGATAACACAGAAGGTGGAATCTGTCTGCTGAAATGGGTTGCACTTCGACTCTGATAGATCAGTGGTCAAAGTAAAGGTGCATACCAGAGTGGAGGTTATTATGTTTTCTTTTCCTGGAGTGTGGATTCAGCACAATGTGACCTGTACAGCAGAGTATGAAGTGACCAGCAACCATGTGGCTGTGATTCGACTGTTTGGCTTTGGATGGAGCATACTGGGCCCTAAACTCAAAATCTTTAACAAAATATAGTTCAAGCACAATTGTCCATGGGCTAGAGTGGATCATCGTGGACCCCCCACCCCCACTACTAAACTTTAATGGTATTTTCATGTACCCTAGGGTCCACTCTTTCAGAAAATGCTTGGTAACAGAAAAAAAGGTTGGTAGTTCACTGCCCACTGGGACCCCTTTTTGACCACACCCCTTTTCCTTTGTGACCATCAAAGTTAGGGGCACAGAAAACTTAAATGCCAATAACTTTGCTATAAACCAACCACATTTTACAAACAAGGTATCAGAAGATTTGAATTGATTAGCTCTTCTATTTAAATTACATTTCATTAAACAATTATGCGCTGAATGATTGACTTGGTCTCTCACTTAGATGTGCTTTTGTTGATAATTTATGCAACAGATCATGTTACCAGCCTGGGGTTAAAAGTAACAAAAAAGACCATTGGTGAAAATCCAGAAACAAGTGTTTAACTCCTCAGACTGGAGAAGTCTCATGGAGGAGAGATGAAACATTTTTCAACAAAGAAGAACCCGTCAGAAAACCTACTTAACTTTTTAAACACATCTAATGTTTTTCTAGACTACTCTGACATGGTGGGAAGGTAGACAATTCAAGTTTAGTTGACTTCTGAAAAGTTGCAGCCTTCCATCCACATTTGGTGAGCAGGGGCCTCATGTATCAACAGTGCGTACGCACAAAAAGCTTTTGTACATCATTTTCCATGCAAAACTCCGGATGTATCAAAACTGAAATGAACGTGGAAATGTGCGCAGCCCCACGCCAACTCTAAGGCTGGTGTACGCACGTTTCTGTGGGTTTGGTTCCATTGGTGACACTTCGAGTTGATTCTGGGAAACTGTTAATGATGTGAAAATGATTTTCCAGACACACATGATTAACAATTATTACATCACATTTACGCTGGTAGATAAAGGACGCACAAAGTTGTGCCAAAATTACCTTTAACAGGAACAGATTCAGCCTTAATGGAGGATATATTAAATAGTGTAACACACAGAGTGTGTATTTCAGAGTGTGTATTTAGAGGATTTTATGATCCATGATGACGACTGCATCAGCTGTTTGCAGCTTGGCACTGTGGCACATTGCGCTGCGCCGAGGAATTATGTTATTAAACTTGTGCACAAAGTTAATATTTCCAGAGTGGAGGGCTGTGCCAGGTGCGCATCACAGTGCTGTGACGCAGACACACACACACACACACACACACACACACACCCACAGAGACACAAAATCACTCGTTCTTTGCACTTGACAAACATATTTTACTCCTATTTTTACTCAGGAATTTATTTTATCTCACATTATATTTAATTTATTGTTTTCTTGAATCTAGAAATCATTTCTGATCGTGCAGGGATCACACAAACATGTCCAACACAGATGCAGAAAGTAATTTGCATCTGTTTAACATGTAAATGAAGGCGTGTCTGGGGAGGAGTCTCACACGCGCTCAGATCCATGTTGATTGTGATGTACAAAAGAAATGTGCGTAGATTCGGCCGTACGCACAGTTTGATACATCTGAATTTTTTTGTGCAAACTTTCCTTTGTGCGGATTTGACCTTACGCCAAGTTTTAGTAAGAAATCCACGCAAGTCTTTGTACATGAGGCCCCAGGTTCATGTACCTCATCTTTGTGATTCTCTGATTACCATTTTTACAAACCACTGGCTCAAAAGGATTTAACACAATGAAACCAAAGACCAAAATGTGGAATTAACTAAAAAAAGGTTTATTAAAACTAAAGCGTAGATGTAGAAGGCCACCATCTGCCTGACTGCCAAGCTGCACTCAGGCAGCCTGCAGCAGAGGGAGGACAGAGCAAGACCCCTGTCCCTCTCAGAAGAAGGGTGTCGCCCTTTTAAGTAGGTGAATCATACCTGCAGATGGTTGGCATGGTTGCAGGTGAGGTGTGCATGTGAAAAGAGACACACATAACACCATGCAGAGCAGAAATGAACTTATCACTCACAGAAGAGTGAATCATCTACTTCCCATTTGTCTCCAAACTTACCAAATGCCTCTTAGTAAGCCTCACTGTTTTGAAAGCTCATTCTTCACCAAAAATGTGTTCTGTTCTGCTCCGCTCCATCTACATGCCTACACAGGATGTGACAGTACAAAGGCAGGAAGATCCTTCAAAACAATTACACTTACCATGAAGCATTTGGTGGGTTTGGAGACAAATAGACAGAAGAGGCCCTCTTCTGTGTGTGAGAAGTTTACCTGTGCTCTGTATGGTATACCGTTGGACATAAAGCTTTATTAAATTGATACATTAATTTCTCCAATTTTACATTAATTCTTCTTTAGAACTGGTTGAATTTCAAGCTGTTAAATGAATAATTCTGTGAAAACCTTTTAATTTTAACTATTTTGATCCCTTGATGACATCATTAAGCGCATAATTGTTTAATGAAATGTAATTTAAATAGAAGAGCTAATCAGTTTAAATCTTCTGATACCTTGTTTGTAAAATGTGGTTGGTTTATGGCAAAGTTATTGGCATTTAAGTTTTCTATGCCCCGATCTTTGATAGTCACAATGGAAAAGGGGTGTGGCCAAAAAGGGGTCCCAGGGGGCAGTGAGACCCAACTTTTTTTCTGTTAACAAGCATTTTCTGAAAGAGTGGACCCGAGAATACATGAAAACACCAGAGAAGTTCAGTAGTGGGGGGCACGGTGACCCACCCTAGCCCATGGACTAATGGAACCTCTTAGCCCCAGGGCCTACCAGGGCAGCACAAACCACTATGCTGCTTGCTCCTTCCACCTAAGAAGAGTTTGTTGAAATTATATGTATAGAAAAAAACTATTAGTCAATATCTTGATAGAATTGATTAGTTAGACAAAGAAGCTGTTTGGCTCCTTTTGCTTTCTGTTGCTTTAACCAAACAAGATTGTTTAATGTGAGACATGACAGGAATGTTTAACATGAATGGGACAGAAACAAACCAGTAAGAGCAAAACTAAACAAAACCTAATAGGAACAAACATAAATGGTAATTAAATCTCATTTGTAACTCAGCTACTGGAGAGATCATTCCACATTGGTGAGAAATGAAGTGTTTATACCAGCTTTTCAGGTTATTTCGGTCTTTGAGGAAAAGATATTTATATCTTATATATTTATATCTTTATTCTTTGAAAGTACAGTTCCGCAAACACAAGGAGTGGTTATGGTTAAAAGTGACACATATAACAAAAAGAACCATGGAGAATGATTAAACTCAACATGTACTGTACAATCTCTTATCCTTCTACAAAAAGCCTTTGATGGTCTCCTGCACAGTCTGCTTTCCCTCGATCATCAGCTTTGAATAAAGACCAACCTGCTTGCCGGCCACCTTCACCTGTAAATATTCACCTGTGACACTCACTAGTGTAGCCTCTAGATCGAATAGAGAATAGAATAAACATTACTCTACATTCTACCCTTTAACCTGAAGACTGCACCATTTTAAATAAACTTTACTTACCTTATCCCTCCTTGGTCTGAGTCTGTTTCCTTCCTGGCTGCTCAGCGATTGACATTTATTGAGTTTATGAAGATGGATCACTTAAACGTTTGAAATAAAATCATAAACAACCATAAAACTCAGTTATGTTTAATAATTATTAACTTTATTTAACCCCCCAAAATCACAGACCTCTTTTGCTAAAGAGACGTGGGCCAGAAGGCAATCTAACATGAATGGTTTGTGGTCTGTGGGGGGGGAAACAGAGACAAGCACATGGAAAACATTCAACCTTTGCACAGAAAGACCCCAGGTCTGAACCTGGGATCAAACAGGACCACCTTGCTATGAGACATCAGTGCTAACCATCAGTGGCGGCTGGTGGATTTTTTTCCAGGGGGGGCTACAAGTCCAAAATAGACATATCTCAAAAAGTAATCAAAC
>JARVJO010000024.1:7180284-7199038 GCA_031762555.1 Cynodonichthys magdalenae
ACCTTATTAA
This sequence comes from Cynodonichthys magdalenae, assembly GCA_031762555.1. Lineage (NCBI taxonomy): Eukaryota > Metazoa > Chordata > Actinopteri > Cyprinodontiformes > Rivulidae > Cynodonichthys > Cynodonichthys magdalenae. Next base: position 7,180,295 of record JARVJO010000024.1, read on the forward strand.
GATCCAATAGTGCAAAATGCAAATTCTTGCAATTTTTTGACTGGTCTTAAGATTTTGATCAGGAGTGAATGTAAATACCCATTTAGCGTGAAACCAATGGTGATTTATACTCTAATCTCAAAAGTTTCATATCAGTCCTTGCAAACACTGTCTTTTAAACATTTGCATCACCATTAGTCAGACTAGCCATTAGGGCTAGTCTTTGTGGTTCCCAATCTATTTTCCTTAAAGCCCCCTTTCTTGCTTCCAAGCCAAGCTGAGCCTCGCTACTCCCCAACCTTTATCTCTTTATCAAAACAATAAAATAATAAACTGAATAGTTACAAAATTTTGTTTGAGTTCTTTGTTATTCAAATGGACTTGTTTGGCAACCCTCCAGGTTGTGAACCACTATATAGTGCCACTATCCTGCATGTTTGAAGTGTTTCTCACATCTGATTTGAATGAATGAGAGATTACCAGGCTGCTGCAGAACTTAAAGACCTGCTGAAGATCAGTGAAACATCTAAAACATGCAGGAAGTGGCCCTCGAGGAACAGGATTAAGCTAATCAATTTTGTCTAGGTTAAAGGGGATATTTTATGCAAGATCTGCTTTTTTAGCCTTTTATTTGTTGTGTAGTTGGAGTCTGTAGGAGAGCAGAAAAGCTCAATGCAGTTTCTCCAAGTGCTGTGTAGATATATGTGGGTCAACTTTTTCAACCTGTTTAGTTTTCTCTCTTCTCTATAATGTTTTCTGAATTCAAAGTATTTGAAATAGAACTGCCAAATAAGGTGTGTACTTACCAACTACAATTCCATCGTCTTCATTCTCCTCTGGCTCCAACATGTAAAGCTGGATGGACAAGTTGTTGACATCTTTTAATTCATTTTTAAATAAGTATTTCTGCGCTGCAAGATAGTCGTAAACCCCTCTATCAAACTAGAACGGACCGTTCTGGGAGCTGGAGGGGGATGAGGTGTGAAGCACCTCATTTGGATTTAAAGAGGCAGCCTCAAAATGAGTTGATCTGAGACACACCTCAGAAAAGTTTTTGTTGTATGTTGAAATTATGTTGTTGTTGTTTTTTAAATGAATTTAAATGAATAAAAAGTGGTGAAAGAGGGGCTTGTGGAGTTACAATATGGAGGAATTCAGATCAAAGCAATCCAGTTCCACTTTATATAAATCCTAACTGAATGATTTAAATGTGAAAAAGAAGGATTTAGCATGATAGCATGATCCTTTAAACTCTGTTTCTCCAAACTGAGTCTTTTAAAATTGTTTACAACAGGTAAGATGGTATTTATTCATACTAGGGGTGTAACATTACATCGTTTCACATTAATATATGAATTTAATGATTATGATTAAATGAAAACATCAATCAAATCACACTTGTGAATTGAAATGGCATCATGACAGACTTTGTGATAGAGAAACATTGTATCGACATCCAAACAAATCCATATATAACTGTATTGTAATAAAGCTGGTGATTTACACCCCTAATTTAAACCTTTTCCATATGCATTTACATTAAAAAACTCTTGTTTTAAGGGAGTTCATGACCACTGTTGAGATGCAGCGACACCCCTGTGTTTCGTGAAAACATTACAAAAACCTGCATATGCTGTGCAACATGCAGTAACACAACCTCCTAAGATAAAACCACATAAATAAATCAAACATTGTGCTTTGGTGGGACGAGGACTCTAACTGTGAGCATTACCAGATGCACAGCGGAGAAGTTACAAACGTCTCCCATCTCTCGTGATCCACCTCTTGTGAAACACAGCGTAGTTGCAGAATATAGAGCTTGTAGACCTATTTTAGGAAAACCATGATGATGCAACATCTGAGCAGCTGTAATGAAGCAGATGAACTCGCGTGTGTGTGTGTGTGGGGGGGGTGTTATACCCAGTTGGATGGTGAAAAGTCTCTTGTTTACCAGACGATCTGGTCACCGAGGACCTCGACGAGGCAGAGGAGGAGGAAACTATCACCCTCATTAATAAAAAAGCATCAAAAGACAGAGGCAGGAAATAGCGCAGCACATCATTTCCCCGCTGGAGAAGAGCACCTTTCCGCCTCTGTGCAGCTGACAAAGCCTCCTTTCATCAACCGTCTCTCACTTTGCTCCTCCCAAAACACCGCCGGGCGAAGGTGGGACAAACCACAATTAATGAACTCAGTCATGACGGAGATTCCTGACACTTTTTGGTGCAGTTTAGAGGGTGGGAAAAATTGTCAGGAGAAAGGGGGTGGGGTGGGGGGGTGGATAGGCCCTGTGGCTGAGCCCCCTGGCGCGAACTTCCTCTGTGTGACAAATTTCACACTCTGTCGAGAGAAATCCGCTGAGACTTTCGATTTCTCAGCCTGTCGCTTGCCGTTGCCGAGAGATTAATTCATTTTGCAGATAATGCGCGTAAGCAACTCCAGTCCCCACGAACCTGCAGCATCCCCGCTGTCACTACCTGCCCTATCTCAAGGCAACAACACGGGAAGATTCAAGCTGGGAGGCAAGATAACAGACGGCACACGGCGTCACAAAGGTCGACACGTCGAACAAAATGCCCCGCTCGGAGACTGAAACAAGTGTAGCACGATGTCAAGTGGTTCTACAGCCTTTAGGCATAATTAAGTGAATAAAAAATTTATTCTACGTGTTATCTCTGGGACTTTTTCTGCACTCAAAGCAGTCATTAAAACCACAAAATGCATTGTTCTCCTGTGAAGCTTTATCAAAGACTGAGCGGACAAATTACAATAAAGTTAGAAAATCTTTGAAGGAAGTAATTTTCTTTTTAAGATGAAACAGCAACCAGCTATAAGTCATTTCTGAAAAAATTGCTTTATAACTGGAGAATTCTGTTAGTAGGAGCCATTAGTCCTTTTGTTTTCTGCTTTATTTCAAAAAATCAATTATTTTTTTATTTGTTCCACTTTATGCTTCTCTCTCTCTCTCTCTCTCTCTCTCTCTCTCTCTCTCTCTCTCTCTCTCTCTCTCTCTCTCCAGATTCGTCCACCATGCTGTCAGACAGAAAATCACAGCAGGTAAAGGCGCACACACAAACATCACACACATTTCAAATCTGAGTCATTCGTCCCATTTCACTGACAAAAAGCTGTTTTTTTTAAATGTTTTTGTTTATAGATTGTTGTTATAAAAGGGTGGAGAGAAAAAAAAATCTGAAATATTGTTTCTGTTTTCAGCTGGAGGGGATTTGTTGGCGGCTTGGTTTGACAGAACGAGGAGAAGAAAATCAAATTTTACTGGAACTTTCAGCCCGGCGGCAGAAAATGTTTTATTAACGGCACTATTTAGGAGTGAAGAGTGCATAACGATCAAAACAGACTAAAGGTTCGCAGGTTGTTTCTTTTAGGAGATGAAATCCTACATGATGGAGGTGCTTTCACTTTGTCTTTCCAGATACAAAACCCAGAGGAGGATGAGGAGGGGGAGGGTCTTCTGTCAAAAAGTTTAAACCTTCAACGCTTGTTTGTTTGTCTTCTTGTAAAATTATTTCTACTCCTGTGTGTTTTGAGTCTATTTATAGCTAAAAATTCTATGTCTGTAAAAAAAACCAAAAACAAATCAGGCGCTTGGCAGCAATTTAAAATATTAAGGAATATAAAGTAGTGAAGCACTCAGGCGGTCTCTGCCGCATTCAAAATTTATCCTGCTGAAGATCAGCGCCTCTCATTTAATATTATCCCCCCTCAGTCAACACATGTTTAGCTTTGATTTACTGTCATGTTTTGTTTTTCTTCTTTAGTTTGGAGGAAGAAACTTTCATCAGTTTAAGATTTATTGGACGTTGACATCTGTCCTTTGTTTTAATGAGATTTCTGCGTATTTGAGAAACTGTCTGCACTTTTTTTCTGTGCAGAAAAAAACACCAGAGGCAAAATACTTTTCTAAGATTTTTTTCAAGGACGCTTAAGTTTGAAATGTTTTGATTGAAATTTATAAATGTCTGACCGACTTCCTTTTTTGTTCTTTGATTATCAAACTGTGTGGCAGTAGAGAGGAGGAGAAGATGCTGTGACACTGCAGACTGAGGACACACTGTGTGTGTTTGTGTGTGTTTTCTTTGTTATCTATTCACAACCTTTTCTGTTACGGATATCGACCCTGTCAGAAGTAATAGTTACTGTGGAAAATAAAGCCTGGTCTCAATAATTGCAATCTTTCTGGGGTCCTGAATTGGCACACAGTAAGGTAATAATGGTTCAAGTATCAGAAACCAGAAAACCTACAACTAGTACCAATCAGGCATGACCGGTCCATAACTGACTGTGTGAGAAAGAGAATATAGAGAGTGGCCTCTGTTACTCAGCTGAGCTACAACAACTGTTGCCCTGGTTCTTCATCAGTCTATAGGCTCCTTCAGAAGACGGTAACACTAAATGGTCGAACAGCCTATTTGGTGTTGGCGCTCCAGAGATGCTCTCTTATCACACTCAAACATGCTTTCACAGAACATTTATCAGTCTGCGCCATAGATCAAAATACATCCAAGTACAGTGAATCCTTGACTTTTGCAGGGGTTACATTCTTTGAGTACTCACGAATTGTGAAAAATATGAATATTGGATGCAGTCCAGAAAAGGCCTACAGCACGTTTCGGGGTGTCATCTTAATGAACCTTAAGAACCAAATAAAAACACGAGAGCTAACAGTTAGCAGCTACACAGCACATGGTACTGTCAAGGCAGAAATACTGTGGGCACAGTGCATGCATCACGTACTAAACTGTATTTATTTATTTTTTTAATGGACCTAAATTAATATTAACATTAATATTCAAGTCACAAAATTAGTCAAATCTATTATTATATATTAATATATGCTTCACTTGTATATCTTACGGTTGAATCTGCACTGCTGCTCACTGTTAGCCAGTCCCTGTGTCTGTGTTTGACTTAAGCCTTATTCTGACTGAATAAGTATTATCTGGGGACCGCAGGTAATTTGTAATAATTACAGAGGTTGTCTGTGTTTTTAATCCTGTGTGAATCGGCCATGTCAGTGATTTGTAAAGCAAAAATTCCCCCGCAAATTACCTACTATAATTTGCTGAACTCAGAGGTCCTATGATAATACTAATCCAGTGCGAATAGGCATGTCTGTGATTTAAACAGAGATGGGCGGGACCTGATTCGTATTTAGGCGGTTGTTTCCTGGGCGTATTTGTTTTGGCAAAAAATGGAGTCTGTATTGGAATGCCTTGATGACCTTTTCAGTCCTGGTCCATCAAAACCCTATAGATCACTAACGTGTGGCAGCAAAAAGAAAAGACTGAAGAGAAAGAGTAAAATCCGATGCAAATGGTGGCTCTCGTCGTGCTTTGCACTGTGCGGTAAGAATCATTTTCTGTTGTCGGTAGCCTTCTGTTATTATAGCTACCGCTAGCTAAAGGCTCCTGCATACTCCCTCCGAACTGCCAAAAACGTGTGTCTTTTTCTTTCAGACAGATTTGAAGTAAACTAATGTGGTTCTGTCTGTTGTTGACAAATAAATTTTTTGTCTTTCCATGTAGAGAAAGCTGCATTGATGAACACCAACATGTCTAATCAGCCACAAAGGGAGAGTAAAGGACTGAGCTGTTTTCTGAGCTGGATTCACATGAAGAATGTTCAGAAATAAAAGTAAAATGCTACGGAAAAATACAAAGTTATAGAAATTGTTGTTTTTTTAAACACCAGTATTAGAGGAAAACAATTATAAGCCATGCAATGTATGACGAGCTGAGATATGAAACTGATTTGCATCTGTAAACAAGCTGTTTCACTATAAATAATTTCTTCTGATTAATTTCTTCTGGTTTTAATTTTTTTTTTTTTATCAGTCAGAAAATGAAAACAGAATCTTTCCACTGTGTGGTTTTCTGTTTTATTCTTATTGGGTTGCCAGAACACAGCGAGTGACTAGTGTCAGTGAAAGTTGAGGGTCAGACGTGTGTTCCCTCGAAACGGGCTGAGGTTTCCATGGAGACCTCAAAATGGGAAGGCGATCCAAGTGCTTGTTTAAAGAGAAACGTGCTGTAATCCTAAACACAGAGGCTGCTTCAAGTTATTTTTCCATCCAAAGATTTAGGCAGTACACCTGTGAGTTTATTTATATGTAACATTTTCAGTGAGAAAAAAAAAGATTGATGACAAAAGAGGAGAATAACAAAACTGCAACCATGCAGGGATGGCCCAGGTCTGAGGAGCAACTATGATAAGCATTATTCAAAATAATACTTTTAAAAAATAATAATTCAATCAAATGACTTGGTGAGCATCTGACTGCAGTAGAAATCAGAGAGCAAGTCAAATGCTGATTTGCACAGCACTCTGTTCAAATCATCATATTCACCTAATTCCACAAAGATAACTGAACCAAGAATTACCATTTCTGAAATTAAACAAAACTTTAATTCTAAGTTTAGCTGAAGAATCAGGATTTTTGATGGTTTGATTAGGATCTATGTTTGGATTTACACACAAGAATTTAGACAAGACTATTAAAATAAAATTCACTTTGGAATTGAAGTCAGAAAGATGTTAATAAATCTGCCAGTTTGTCAGATTAATTTAATGAAGTATCGGCTTAGAAATGAAACAATTTATCAACTTGCATTATCTTAAATAAATTAGAATCAGACCAAACTTTACTTTTCTCATCAGCAGGAGACAGAACGGACCAGATCGAGGATGTGGTTAGCTGTCATTCTGTGTTTGGAGTTCCAGGAGAGGCCGGTTGGACCTCAGTGAAACCATAGCCGTGTTTCCATCCAATTTTAATTCGAATTTTGAGCAAATTTTCAAAATTTCGCAAAAAGAAAATAAATAATTAATGCGGCTCAAGATGTGTTTCCATTAACTGGCTTGATGTGAATCACCCAGTAATTACGTCAGACGCATGTCTGTAGTAAACAGGAAGTAGGAGTCGCAGGGATACACATCCCAGGACAATGGAGAGAAGTTATCAGGAACGTGTTGCTACTGTCGGCAAAGTTGTACTTATTCTGTCATATCAACTAGTTTTGGTGATGTTACTGCTGTCTGGAGACTTAGAAAAAGAAATGCAATTCTCTTCACATTACGGGAATAATGAGGAGACGCCGACAGCGGGAGGAGGGTCCAGCTGCAGTCAGGTACCAGACAGACAGCAGGAACAGCTCATCAACCATGTGAGGTAAATGTTCACTACGTCAGAACTTATTCAGCAAATGTGTTCCCATCTCTCCCTTTGTGCATTAACTCTTTTTTTAAAAAACCCAAAACCACCTCAAGCAAGAGTATAAACTATTTTGAGCAGTAGAGGAAGTTTTTTCGAATCGTACCATTTCTATTCACCTTTTTTAATGCGAAACTTCAAAATGCAAATTAAAAAATGTTGATGGAAACACGGTTCATGACCAGGAAGAGGGTTGAGGCCAGAACAATTGGGATTATTTGTTTTTTTTCTTACTTTATTGGACTTAATAAAAAACAAAGCTAGATAAAGCTTTATAAAACATAAAACAGCTGTAAACTCTCTGCATTTCTGTGCAGGCATTTTCTTTATTACAGACCTTCATCACAGTGCAGAGCTATAATCATCACCAGCGAGGTCTGAACCACCACTACCTGGAATATTTCTTTCCAATGTGAGCACTCTGGGCAACAAAATGGATAGTTGGGTTATTGGTGGGGAAAACGGGGACTTTTCTTCTTGATCTGTTTTGTGCTTTGACATGGTTGTGTGAGATGGTACTGGTCCTCCAGCTCTTCAGAGTGGGCCGTGTTACAGACGGGTGGGTGGTGTACTAATGTGACAGTTATCCTACAACACTCTTCTCCTGACCTGGAAGCCCTTTTACTCCCTCTGTAAGCTTATGTAGCACCGGGACCCCAAGCAAACTTCTTGTGTGCAAACATACTTGGCAAGAAATGATTCTGATTTACAATTTGCAAATGCTCCATGAACATCCGCCCTGCAAATTTTGGGGTTCCGGTAAAAATGTATAACGCTGTATTTTCTAAAGGTTAAACTGCGGTATGAAAATGATCAGTACCACACAACCCTAGCTTTCACCAGGAGCAGGAGAACTGTTTCGACATTCTTAAAAGATGGAGTAATTATTTTAAAAAAAGACAATAAGTACAGATTCTCCTCGTCTATCAGCCTGGTTGTCTAAAACCTTTCACCTCACTTCAGACCCCTGGTGGACTCTTTGAGTCACATCCGTCCAGGATGTGACTCAAAGAGTGGTTTTCACTTTCACCATGCTCACATTCTTGCTGCGTTTGAGAGAAGTCGTGCGCAGAATCCTTATTATTTGTGTATGTTTGAAATCGGAGCTGAAGCAGGAACATTTCTGAGTAAAAGAAAAGTTCAGCTTTTGTTTTCCTGTCTTTTGACTGCTTCTAGCAGTTTCTTTGAAGCCATGTGTTTTAATGATCTGCTACCTCAGTGGTTTCTCAGAGCTAGTAGGCCCTGAGGCCATCCAAGTGCATGATGAGATTTAGGTCCTCTCCAACCTGGCGCCCCTAAATATTGCCTAGTTGCTAGAGAAGGTGGACAGATGGAGGTACAGCTTGTTTATGTGCTACTAACCTTTGCTTTAGTCAACTGGTGTGTTTCCTCATTCACATGAAGGCATGTGCACAACTCTGACCTGACACCTGACACACTTCCTGCTACTTTTACATAATTCATCACTTAACTTAGATGATTCAATTAGACCTTTTCTAATTATGATGTTCAAGTGTCTTAGTAAAATATATCAAACTGCAGACGTCTGGTATGATTACTCTTTTTTTTTTTTACTCTTTTTTTTCAAGGCAAAAGCAACACAAATAAGTCAAATAATGTCAAAAAAACACTCATCAGCCAGAGTTTCCAAAAATGACATACCTAAGTTGAGACCACCTTTTGGAAATGTCTACACCTCCTCATAGTACCTTGGTGTTGTTACATGTTGCCTTTTTAATGGATATATTTAAAAAGTACATAAGAAAAACAAATGTTGCAAGGTTTTAAAAACAGTGGGTTTGATTCTTGTGAAGGGGACGCTCATATTGGATGTCCATCTCTGGCTAAGAAATAGCCTGCAGTCTGCTGACATGGTTGGGAATGTTCTTATAACGAAGCTGGAACTGAGTGGGAACACCCCATGGAAAACTCTGAAGCAGTGTTGAGTCAAACCGATAAAATAAGTTCAAGTGTCCTTTGGTAAAACCCAGATTGCCTACAGCCACCATTATGTTTGAGGATATTAATGTCTTTTATATAGAATATAAATATATAGTCGAATATATTAAGTGTGAATGGATGAATGAGAAATATAGATAAAAGGATTTTGAAGAACTTGGATGAGGTTATATAAAAAAGGAATCTATAGGTGCAGATCATTTACTGACACATTTCAAAATGTGACAAATGTCTCTGACCACAAAGTTTTTCAGTTTGTTCTCATTTTATTTGAACAACCTGACAGTTTTACTCATATAAACATTATCTGAAGGTATAAGGTTTTTAGCAGCTTTCATCCTGTCTGCCTTTTTTCTTCTCTCCTGCTCTGAAAGTGTCTCAGTTCCCTCTCAGCTATTCATTATTCATTCTACCTTTTCTTTGCCGTATCTCAGCCTGAGCAGCCCACTTTCACAAAGTGGAACTCATTTGTCTGTCTTCAAATGCTAATGGCACACATAATGAATGCCACTCAAAATTATCTCCACTCGCTGATATCAGGGTATAATTAAAACAACTCTGTCTTTAATAGGGTGTCAGAGGTGATAACGCAGGGGGCCGATAACTCTTTAAAAAGACAAACACAAATGCAGACGTTCAATCACTCCCTCGGTGCCGAGCAACAATAGTGTTATAATGAGTGAGACCGTCGGCCCAAACTCATTTCTCTGTTTAAAGACAAACGCTCTAATTGCTCTGTGGCTTTAAGTAAGAAAGTTATTGTCTTCACTTATTAACTATTTAAATTAACATTCTAAATACACAAATTTCTACTCTTTATGTAAGTACTTTTAAACAAGTTTTACATTATGTTAAAGCTAAAAGTGTTAGTTATGATTCTACATTCACACTATTGTCTTCCTGGATTTCATTTTTCTGTACTTTTCTGGCTACTTCTGTATATTTTGTGCCATCTTACACTTTCTAATATCAAAACATTCAAATCTTTAAAGAAGGGGCTACAATTTTCACATGGTGTACCTTTTATTACTTTAAAAAATATTGAACTTATACCTTACAGTTTTAACTGCGTTACTTAAAACAGGTTGATCCCTTTGAAATGATTTGTTTGACTCTTTGCTATTTTAAGGTTTTACAAAGTTTTACTTTTAGCTTTTTAATTTTATATTTTGCCTTTTACTTTAAGCTAATAGCTATTATTCTGGTATTTCTAGCTTTTAGCTAGCCTTTTGCCTTGCCAATTTTAGTTAACACCACTGCTTTTAGTTTTTAGCAAGTCTATTGCTACTTTTTTATTCTAACTACCTTTTTAACCATTTTAACTAGTATTTTGCAAATTTAAGCTTTTAGTTGGCCTTTTGCAACTACTATTCTTTGAATTATATATTTAAGCTAGGCTTTTGTTACATGAAGCTTCTAGTTGCTGCTACTTCTAGCTAAAATGTTGTTAATTTTAGCTTTTAACTAATATTTTGGTACATTTAGCTAATCTTTTTGATCCTTTTTCCTAGTCTTGCTACTTTTAGCTTTACGCTAGCCTTTCGCTTTAGGTACCTTTTTGCTACTTTTTTCTAGTATTTTGTCACTTTTGGCTCTTAGTTAGAACATTGCTACCTTAATCTATTAACTATTACTACTTTTAGGTTTTAGCTTGCCTTTTGCTGCATATAGGTTGCAACTAGTCTAATGCTGGTTTTTGCTTTGCTGGTTTTAACTTGTTTTTTGATAATTTTAGCTATTTTTTTACTCATTTCAATTCAATACAATTCAAAAATACTTTATTGATCCCAGAGGAAAATTAGATAATAATTATTAGATAATAATTAATTAGATAATAATAATAATTATTTGACATTAGATAATTACTATTCTAGCCTAAAGCTAGAATATTTCTACTTCAACTTTTAGATACCATTTCGTCTTTTAGCTTTTGGGTAGATTTTTGCTACTTTTATCTGGTATTTTATTACTTTTGGCTTTTAGCTTGCTTGTTTTTCTCTGGTGTTCTGCTTCTTTAAGCTTTAACAACTCAGTCATTCAGCGCTCAGCTGCGTTTAATAATTTCATGAAGGCAAACAAACTGACATGATGGATCTAACAGACGATAATGTATTTCTTCAAGGAATGCTTTAATTTTTGTTGATTGTTTGCATGGTTTATTTTTCTCATTTATTATTGATAAATGAGACACCAGGGTATGAGACCAATATTAGTCATAAAAACTAGTTAGGCAGGACCCTGAGACACATTTCCCCAAGTCATTTTGAATGAGTGTTAACTCATCTTCCTGTGAAATTACAACACGAGAACTTGAATTAGCGAGACATCTTGTTCTTCCAACCTTGTTATCCGACTTATTTCCTGCTCCTCTAATTGAGCAAAGAGGTTTTATTGAGGTGGCGGGCTGGGAGAGCCGTCGGATCAGCAGGGTCCTGGGGGGGCAGACGGCATCATCTGCAGGCAGTGGACACTGACGACGGGCTGGGCATAATAAGCTGCTGTTAAAACAGGTGCGTCCCCATTGTCCCGAGGACACAAAGAGAGAGAGGCAGCTCGCCTGACGACTCGCAACTTCAGCTTGAGTTATCAGAGGAACCAACAGAGAGTAAACACTAAATCAATTTAGAGTTTTAGATCCACCTGTCATTCTGAAGCATGGCCACACGCCGCAGTGACTCATGTCCTCTAGTCGTCTCAGCATCACTCAGTAAGTGGTTTACCTGATGTCACCGCAAGGCGAAATGACTAATGGCTTTCATTCGGTTTCATTACACAAAAGTGAGCAGCTCACAATCCTATTTGCACCAACTGTGTGGGAAGGAATTCATCCGTGCTCTAATATGCCTGATCTACTGTAATAAGAATAAAACAGATACCTTCCCTCCACTTGAGTCACACTCATGTGAGGTGATCCATCCACATCTCTGATCATTTCCACTCAGTCTGTGTACCAATAACAGGGTTCCCCCCAGTGGATCATCATAAGCCTGGCGGGCTGCCAGGCCTTACAGGCTTCAAGTGTTGTTTGTTTATTTAAAGCCAGCAGTGATTGTGACATCAAGATAAAGCTTGCAAAGTGAGACAGCGGGTCTGCGATTACGTCATTTTGGACGTCTTTTTCCAACAGAATATGAACGGCCTGAAGACGACGAGGCGGGGGATTAATTATCAATATTCCTCCCTCTGCCCTCCCGATGTAACATAGTGCTAACTGACAGCAGGATAGTCTTTTTTTTTTTTTAATGGTGATTTTTGTACTTTTCATATGCATGTAATGGTTTTGTGATTTTTATTTTATTGCTTTTATTGTGAAGCGCTTTGTGATTTTATATCTATGAAAGGTATTATATAAATAAACTTTACTTACTTACTTTTACTTACTCTTTTGTTTTTCACTCAAAGATGTATCACTGTTGTGTTGAGTGAGGAGTCCAAGGAGGAAAAACTTTTTTGCTCTTGTTAACAGCAGAGAAGGTAAAAAGGAGTGAATGTCGGCTGCACATCCACATGCTCAATAGGATCAGACAAGCTGCTTGTTAAAGCTGTGCATCATATGTATGAATGTATTCCTAATTACTATATTACATGTTTGCTTAAAGGTACAGTAGGTAGTGCTGAGAAAACAGTGGACTGAAAATCCAAACAAACACATTACAGGTAGTGTGACCTGTAAGTTTTTTTTGTTCGAATTTTCACCAAAAATCCTCCCTTGATCTCTGCTGCTCTACAGCCCTGCCTCCACAGCCCCCCCTCCCCACAGAGGAGCCTGTCAGGAACATGCAGGCTTGCGAGCACCTCCAATCTGAGAGACCAATGACGGCCTCGATGACCTTAAGGCCAGCTGTACTGTTTTTAATGCCGTCGGGGGGTGGGGGTTAGCGGAGTGGTTTGGTAACGTATTCAATGCTGGAAGTGTAGCAGAGCAGTACAGTTTTTAATGGCATGGCAGTGGAGCGCTACGTTGCTAATGCTAGGTCCTAGCCACTTACGGCTGGTTCATACTTCAGGTCATATGTCCCGCTTATGATGTTGAGTGACCTCCGGTGGTTATCCTTCGCACGTTTTCTGTGGGAAACCCTGACTAGATATTTATCCTCTCCATGGTCTTCCAAACTATTCACCTCTGACACAAATAAAAGTATTGTTAGCTTAGAACAGAGCAGCACAAAACAGCTCTCTGATGTGTTTGTTAACCACCTTCACCATGAACAGTGAGCCATTAAGTGTAAAATATTGAACGAAGTTAAGTGAGTTAAGTTTAAGTGTGGAGGTAGCTGAGGGTCATCTTCAACACAAGCTTTGAGCACTAAATGATAAAATCTTTGCAAGTCAGACTGGATGTAGCATTGTCTTTAAGGTTTAATTAAAACAGCTAAACGTGTCCTTTTGCAGCAAAGACATGATCGTTGTTTAAAACTGACTTGTAAGGCAGCAGGTGATTTGCATTTCTTTAAAAAATGCTCATTTGTAATTATTGTGAGCAGTAAATATACTGTATATTTGACATTTTAAATAAAACACAATAACACTGTTTGTTTTACAGTTGGATTATGTGGGAGGCAAGGAGTAAACTAAACAACCCCCATGAGAAATAAACATGAAAATGAAACTCAAAACAGAAAAATAAATACTGAAAACACACTGATCCTGACAAAAGCAGTAAGTTTAGTAATCCCTCGATGGATTTTAACCAGACAAATCTGGTGTTTCAGACTCGGGTCTCGGCTCTGACTGCAGCTTAAATTCAGCAACTCGTATCTCGCTCCATCTTTTATGTTATGTGTGGCTGAGCTGGTAAAATTCAGTGGATGTTTTTAAAGCTTGTTTTACTGCAAGAAAAAAAAAACATTCTTTCGGAAAATAATGAGTGCTGCAAAAATGAGCCGAAACAGCACGAAAATCAGCCGTAAATGATAAGTGTTTCCTGGAAGAAGCTAAAACTCTCAGCAGAGCCACAGGGGATTGCAGATACAGATGTTTCACTGTGGACTTGTTCTTTCAGCTGAACTCACTTTTTATTTTACTTATGTTATTTATATCATATTTTAAGATGCATATAGAGGCAGAAAACAGCTGGCTCTGCTTTGTTCTGTTCCGTTTTCTCCAGATATCTTATTTTCAAAGGACTTGACTTTGTTTTGTTAAGCTCACGAGATGATTATTCAGGTGTTACACCTTGTTTCATCATTCAGATTGCTGTTGTGACACTTGGATATGATCTATAACACAACGATCAATGATCTGTGTTTACAGGTTTGACATTTTCAGCTGCAGTAAGTTGCAGAACGGCTGCCTTGATTTATGCTTTTGTTTAGTTTAAAAAAAAATGTTATGATGAAACCAAACCGTTTTAAGTCAAAACAACAACAAAAATTCCAGGAGAAATTTTAGAAGGTGCCAATCTAGTTAAAGTCTGAATTTTTAAATAACACAAACTTTAAAGCACAATCATAACTTCTGAGGAACCTGTTTTTGACAGCACTTTTAACAAAACAGGCAAACTAGAAAATAAGCCTCAAACAAACTACTGCACAAAATAATAATTCTTGAACAGGGACTGTCTGGGTGTCACACATACGTTTTTATGCTCGCAGGGTTTTTTGTAAGAGACGTGACAAATTCATTTAAGAGATTTTGAATGTGCGCATTCTGTGAGGATTTGAGAGGAAACCGTAAGTCCAACAGCAGCGAGTGTCGCAGCAGGCGAAGAAAGATGAAAACACTGATGTTTAGATCAAAAATTATTGGTGTAAGAATAAAGTTTGTAAGAGTTTGACCAAGAATCAAAAATCAAAGCACTCAACATCCCTACACTCTGTTTAACATGCTGCAGTAAAATCCTCCAAAAAAACATTACATTTTGAACTTTCTGTCACTCGTTTTAAGTCTGGATGTTTTTACAATGAAGTTTGTCAGAATATTGTCTGAGTCATGAAGCTTTAAAAAGAGCAGAGATTCCTCTGCTTGATGTTTGTACAATTTGTGATATTGCAGAAATAAAAAAAACTTATTTTGAACAATGTACTACCACCCCCTGTATTATCCCCTGTAGAACAGAACTTTAATGTTGCCTATTTGTTGTATTGTTCTTTTTCAAGCTTTGGAAGGAGAAACAAATCAAAAACTGGGATGAAAACAAAATAATAATGACCAAATACTAATAAGGGTACTTCAATGGTTCATTCTTTGTTTTGGTTTTTTTCAGTTTCAAAATAAAAATTTGAAAAACTAATAATTGGGTCCTTTTTCTTTTTTTGATTTGAAACTAAATTAAAAAACTACAATAGCAAAAGTGAAAAAAGGCTACTTTTTTTCATTTTAATGGTTAAAGCAAAGACACTGAGCACTTTAGAAACAGACAAAAGTCTTATTTAGAGGAAGTCAACCTTACCGTGAACAAAATTTATTTTAATATTCCAAGTTATGCAGAATAAGGTTTGAGTGCAGACATTGCCCACATCTTTAGGACAACTTTCATCACATCTGGTATCGGCCACGTATCAAACAACAACCATGCATTAGATTTTGCATTTAGATGACCAAAACAAAATCAAACATTGTGGATTTTTTATTAGTCCGATTTTACATTTTGATTTTGAAAATGGAAACAAAAAACCCAAAATAGTTGTTTTCGTTTTGCAATTTTGTTTTGAAACGAAAAAACCAAAGAACCAACCGTACACAAACTTTCAATGAATATGCATAATCATCCTTAATATTTTGTTTTCTCAAAATATCATCATGAAAACGCAATTTGAACTACATCCACTCTCAGCCTTTGTGATTAAATATTTTTTAAACTGTCACTATAATTTAAAATCCCCTTTCCAAAAAGACCTGAGCAGAAACACTGTCACAATCCCCAAATACCAGCCAGGCTTAGTCAATAGGAACAAATCTCAGAAAATGTAATTATATCATTCTCTGCAGAGGACAGTAAGCTGATCCAAGAGCAGTAAATACCCAGAGTAAGTCTGTTTAATCTCCTCAACACTTTCAGATACTTTACTCATGAAGGCTCAGAAGATGGTTTCTAATGAAGTGAGTAAATGAGCACATTTTCTTTTTTTTGGTATTCATCCCTTTTCCCATCCATTTTAGACTTTTTCCTTCAGACACCACCTGAATGTCTATCAGCCTCCCTCCCAACGGTGGTATCTAAATGCAAAATCCCATAATCATAAAATCTTTCAACGTTGCCACAAACACACAGACGACCCTGGCAGTGAGCCGGTGAGCACTGGGAAACTCTCATTTGTTTCAGAATGCAGTAAAAAAAAAAAAAACAACAGTGAAATGTTTCCTGATTTTGGGCTGCAAGCCAAAGCAGAGCCATCTCCGGTTAACTGATTAGCCCTGTAATTGCAGTGGAAATGCCACTCTGAGGTTAATAAAAAAACCGAACAACAACAGCAACGGCACATCCAGGAAATACTAATCAGTCTGCAGGCTGATCCCAGGAGGATGCTGCTGTGAGCACCACGGCCTTCTGCAGGAGGGTTTGATATGTTTCGGTTTCTATTTCTGTGTTCATGTGTTCATCTCAGTTTCATCTTACAGGCAGGAAACAAACACGTCCCACTTTCCCACCGGTTGTTCCTCTGACGGGAGTAATGTGAGGAGACTGAATCAGGGTCAGATCTTCCTGCATTTTAAACACACGACTCATTACGGCACGGAGCGCAGAGAGCCTTCCTGCTCCAAACTTCTCTGAATGATATAACCTTTAGTTGCAAACACGCCTCCAGCTCTCTCCCTCTCTCACACTCACACAACACACACACACACTGC
The DNA here is from genome assembly GCA_031762555.1 of Cynodonichthys magdalenae. Classification (NCBI taxonomy): domain Eukaryota; kingdom Metazoa; phylum Chordata; class Actinopteri; order Cyprinodontiformes; family Rivulidae; genus Cynodonichthys; species Cynodonichthys magdalenae. The sequence goes on from JARVJO010000024.1 coordinate 7,197,255, forward strand.
ATCCTTGTGTCCTTGTCTCACGCCAGGCTCGTGGCCGTGTCGCGCTTCTTACCTGCAGACACTACAGTCTACGTCCTCACCTGTCACTACAACTGCTCCCATCTGTCGTTTCTCACTTTGTCCTGCCCTGCGTCCATCTGTCCGACCTCGGCACACACAGAGACCCCGGCTGTCTGCACTTTAACACACACACACACACACAAAGCATTTTACTATCCTTGTGTGGACTTGCATTAATTTCTGCAGCCTTGACCGCAAAATGGTGTCTTTCCCCCGTGTCCTCAAATGTCCTCACAAGGGCCGTCTAATGCCAAATTACATCCTCACAGCAATATGAAGACAACACACACACTCACACACATACACACTCACACAAGTTGAAGCTGGCAGCCCAGCAGCTGCCTCGCTCCCGGGTTTAACTGTGTGTTTGTGTTTCTGACATCCCTGTTTGTTCTGTGGCAGGATTATTTTGATTGTTTACATGTTTACTTCTTGTCTGCTATCAATCAACTGTGTTTGCGGAGCTCGTTCCCCTGACAGGGCAGGATTACTGAGAGCGGCTGCTGAGTGCGGTTGTGTGCATTGCTGTGTATCTGACTGGATAACCTGCTCTAACTATAAAAACACGGCTCAAAGAATGGAAGTTTGTTTTGGATTACACACACAGCAGCTTCTGCTGGACAATCCCCCGTTTTCAGTTTCTGTCTCAGTAAAGTAGAATCAGGTTTTATCTTTCAAATGAAAACATTTCCTTATTCAGTCTTGGTCATTTGAAGACATATCTCTGTTGGTTAAAGTTGGTTGACAGTGGAAACATCAGAATGATGAACAAATAACCTTCATTGATGGCCTGACTGTAATTCTTTCATTAACTATAATCACCTGTAAAATAAAAAGTGATGGAAATATTTTTGTCAGGCACTAAAAACATCATCAGACACTATAAGTATCAGAAAAGTTGTGCCTAATATGTTTTTTACTATACACCAATATTACAGGTGCATTAGTACATATTTCACTTTTTACTACCTGTTGCCAAACAATTATTACAGTATTTTTGTCTGTTTTTCTGCATTGTTAGCAAAATAACTAATGAATGGATTTTACTTTAAGGTGACCACTAAGTGACCTTATCAAACATACAAATTACTACCGGTACACCTAATCTAAAAGATATGAAAGTAATAACTGGTGTGGTAGTAGCTGACAATTATTCACAACACAGACTCTGAGCACCTGATTATATCATAAAATGTTAAACAATGATATTGTTTACAAAGATTATGATTTGTTTTTAATTGTAGTTATTTTAGTTGGTAACTAAGAAAGCAAAATTAGAATCAATGATAATTACAAGCTCTTGTGTTCATGCCGCTGGAAGTGTTTAAAAATAAATTGGAGAGCAAAAACACTTGTTTGCATCCCCACCGGCTCAGCTGGGAGGGCTCCCAATATCAAAGAGCTAACAGATCCAGCAAAATCAGTGGAAATATTGGAATAGTGCATGAGCTTCTGCATGATGTTAGACTTACAGCAATGAAACAAGCCTTTTTATGGAGATTCAACCTGGAGAGACTCACACGAAGACAGACTGAAATAAGAAAATTTATTGACACGATTGACTTGCAGGTTTATTGACATGAATGACATTGGAATTTGTCGCTCAGACCCCGGCAGAGGATGTGAGCACTGTGAGATGCTGTAAGCTCTGATGTGCTGCTCGAGATGAGGGGTAGGAGCTTTTCTTCCCCCCGGGGGCCAGACACTGGTGGTGGAGGTCAAAG
>JARVJO010000024.1:7202372-7231126 GCA_031762555.1 Cynodonichthys magdalenae
CGCTTGACACGCAGCGGCTGAAGGAGCAGGTGAAGTTCATTAGTCTTCCAGAGTTGAATTTTCGTCTTAAACTCCATAAAGCATATCGCTCACCAACTTATATGTTAAAGATGTGTATGTGGAGTCTCTAGAAGTGCAGAAAAGTTGAATTTAGTCTCTCCTGGTGCTGCATAAATATCTTTACATTCTGTTTGGGTCATATTTTTCGACCCGTTCAGTTTTCTCTATTCCCTATTACATTTCGGACCAATAACATCACACTATCTGCTAAAGTCGAGGACTTCAAGGTTTTCGATTTTGCAAATCTGCAGTTTCTCCAGGTTCATCATCTTCATTCTCCTCTGGGTCAGACTCGGGCTCCAACATGTAAGGCTGGATGGACAAGTCTTCCCTTGTTATCAGCACCAAAACGAGTTGATCTGAGACACACCTCAGAAAAGTGGTGAAAGAGGGGCTTGTGGAGTTACAATGGAGGAGGATTTCAGACCAAATCATTGCAGTTCCACTTCATAAAGACCCCAACTGAATGATTTAAATGTGAAAAAGAAGGAATTAAAAGCACATGTAGAACTCAGAGTCTGTGTTGTGAGTGACTCTCAGCTACTACCAAAAATTTAGCTCGCTCAGATCTATTCATTTTGAAGACATAGCATTTTTATAGCCACTTTTGTGTCGATTAGCTGTGGCAGCCATCTTGTGCTGGATTGATTCATAAAGTGAATCACCCAGACGTTCATCCAATGATTCCGTTTTAAAAATTCAGCAGTTCATGAGATCATGAGACAGGCAAACGTAGACAAACACAAGAACATTATCACTCACTCTCTCTGGTAGGTGATTAAAATAAACCCAAAGTTGATGCAGAAGCAGGAAAGCCTTGGAAAGAAATCGAAACACAGAAAAAAAACTACATCAAAACAAAAGAATTGAAAAAAAAAAAAGTTAAATCTAGAAATGCTCTGGGGGACAAAATGTCAAACAGTAGGCGGGCGTGAGGAGAGAGCAGAAAGAAAGATCAATGGGAAAAAAATCAGAACAAGATAAAGTAAAAAAACAAGACAAAACCCTGAAAATCAACACAAGACTCTACGGACCACAAGTCCAAACCTAAAATATCATTAATTGTAAACTAAACACTTTTTTTTTTTTTTTTAACTTAACTCACATCAAATTGTCGTTAGGAAAATAAATTTGCATTTTACTTTTTAAAATGATTCACATTTCCCCCTGAACTATAAGAAGAATCTGAATCAACTGAGAGTCAGTTTTATCCGATTCTTCGTCTCTCCTCTTCCTCCGTCAGTGTCTGAATCCCAGCTGAGACGTGAGAGGAGAGAGAGACACGAACCCGTTCAGACAAAAAGACGTGACGCCTCGCCGCTCCGGTGCCGTCACTTTAAAAGAACTAAACACGACACAGCTGCTTAACCTGTTAACTGATTTGTTTCAGACCTCCCACTGATTCTTTCCATCTGTAACATTCTGTGTTTGTCAGCAGCAACACGTTAAATACTTTTATAAGCCAAGACAACATGAGCCTTTTTATATCCACTGCTGACTAAAATCAACTTCTTACAAGGACCCACCTGTGTATCCTCATGAATAACTCCTCTTTTGGTTCTTCTCTCTCTGCATTTAAGGAAAATTTTAAAAATGGACTGAGATTGATCTTTTTGGGTCACGGTCAGGACAGACTGGGTGAAAAGAAAATGAAAAATGCAAAAACTGAGGAGAGTGCATCTTTGTCCTCATGAGTTTCACCTGAGCTTCTTTTTCTGTATTCATAAACAGCTTTTTTTTTTTTTTGGTAGTCACATCGTAGTCCAAAAATCACATTGAGGATAAAGACATTTTTGAAGAGGTACATCATCTGTAAATAAAACCAGCAGGATAAAGAAAAACTGCACAGGATCCATTCTTGTTCCCATGGTTTCAGCTGGTCCAGAAGCCTCTTTTCTTTTGCCTCATTAAAGGGATTGTGGTAACCTCTGGATCCAGAAAGGAAAGAAGCCTCAGGGTGATAAAGAACTCCTGCAGGACCTGTTCAGAAGTCTCTGTCAGGTCTTCTGTTAGATCTTGTTCATCTCCAGCCTGTTATTCAAATTAGCTTTAGTTATTAGAAGCTCCCTCCTTCGTTTCCCAGACTTTACCAGCTTCAATTTTTTTTGGCCATTTGTGTTTTTAACAAAGCCTCCTGCAACTGGATCCTTTTTTAACTCATCAAATTAGGAGCATCAACAAATTAAAGTTGTACCGTTCATTTTGGTCAGATTTTAGAAAATACTGTTCTCCATGATCTCACATACTGAAGATCTGTGTTGGGAAAGAGACTCAGCTTCTGTCAGATCAAGTTTTAGCTTTGTTCATTTTATCTGTAAAATGAGTTACAACCATTTCTGTGTTGTCTAAGAGCGGATTAGTTGTGGCGACCATCTTGAAAAAAGGTGATTTTCTGAGTAACTAAGTTGTAGACGTGTATCCAGTGATTGCATTCTGAGTTTCATTAAGATCTGTTTATTGTTTTATGAGTTATTGTTCTAACAAACGTCCACACGAGCAAAACTATTATTACTTTCAGCCACTGCTGATAATAGCAGCAATTTCTTTAATTACCATTTTCTTTAATCAGACAAACCTGCCTCTCTGCCATGTTCAGCAGGAAGATGAAGCAAAGGATCTCTGCAGTTTGAACTGACTCCACCCAGCAGTCTGCAGGCCCGCCACCAGTCCACAGAACCTGGACCTCAAGTCACCTGCACTAATTCTTCTAATAAATAAGGCATGTGCACAGCAGTGCAGCCAGCTGGAGCTATTTTCAGCCCCACTGTCCTGTCTTCCTCTGGTCCCCCCCATCGTCTAAAATGTCTTCATAAAATAACTGTTTCCTGCTCTCTGGGACATGGAGCGTGCTCTGACAGCATCTCATATCTATCATTTCAGAAGCCGCGTGCAGCTAGATCAAAACTGAACTGTGGCCATGATGTTTATTAGAAAAGCGTTAAAATATAGGTGGAGCAGTGAAAAGAAGGATGTGGACATTAGTATGCTGAAACAGCTGGTGATGTTTGGATGTTTGCAGATGATTAATTCAAACCAGTTTCACATAAAACCCGTCTAATATCCCTGTTGATCTCCCTCATACATGCTATAAAACTGCAAAGACCTTCGTACGCAGGATTACTCTCCTTTATGAGCACCGCTGACCCGTGTAATGTCTTAATAATTAGTTTGGATGTGGTCAGCTCTAAATACCTCTTCTTCAGCACGGAGGGGTAAATATTAATAAAACCCACCCTGAGGACATTCAGAAATCCATTACTGTGGTTTGGATTTATGTCTGTAGTCTTTAGTTATTTTCACTTCATCTATTTTTTTATTGCCCACTATCAAAAATCAAGTGATAATATTTTAGCTTGTCTGTTAGTAAAATATTTCATAATACACTGGCTGGATTTTATTGAAACATTCAGAAAGTAGTCCAATTCAAGATGGCCATAACCTACTAAACATAAAAAATGGTCACAACTCAGTCTATTTTACAGACACTGAGCTCAGATCTGATGTGGTAGTAGCTGAGAGTTATACCAGACACCTCACTGTTACACACTGTGCAGCACCTAAAGTTTAATATTTCACTATTAACTATCAACTCTCTGTTAGCAAAACAGTTTATAAACCCCTGGATGGACTTTAATGAAACTTTCAGAAATAAAACATTGGATATTATTTGTGTAACGATGCTTTTATTCCTAAACTGTTGCAGCACTGACATCTTGAATAAATATAAAGACCAGATGATGAGTGAAGTTTTATAATTTGGATGATTTATTTAGAAGTGTACAGCTTTTGTTTGTTCAAGCATTTATTTCTTCTTGTTTAGATTACTGTTGCAGCCTTTTTATGTGTCTAAACAAATCCTCCTTGGCTCGGCTGCAGTCTGTGCAGGACGCTGCAGCGAGGTTGTTAAAGACCCTCAGGAGAGCCCACGTTCTGGTCTCTCCGCACTGGTTACCTCTGTGCATTTGACATCATTTTAAAATTTTGGTTTTAACCTTTAGAGAACTTCATGGTCAGGCCCCCCAGTACATTTTGGCCCTTCTGAAGCCTCTCTGTAGATCCAGGACTTTGAGGTCTTCAAATCAAATGCTGCTGGTGGTACCTCCAACCCAATACAAAGCCCATAGGGACAAAGCTTTTCAAGTGGTGGACCCCAGGCTCTGGACCGCTCTCCCTCTGTCCCTTTGCTGCTCAGATTCTACTGACTCTTAAGAAATATCTTAAAACATTTTTATTCAGACAGGCTTTTAATTAAGTTTTGTTTTGTGTTTTTATTGTTCATCATTATATTTATGACCTGTTTTTATTGTTTTTAGTTATTTTGCTCTCCGTGAAGCACTTTGTGACGTTTGTGTCTGTGAAAGGTGCTATAAAGTATACAGTATAAAGTTTACTTACTTACTCACTTTCTCACCAGAGCTTCTTGGTATGAAATAAATGCTGATATTTTGTTTTTAGTGGGTTGTGACTTTTCTTAAAGTAATTTGAAAAAAAAAACAATCAAAGATGAGAAAGAAATTTTGTACATTTTCATTGTCAGTTTTGTTTGTGTTATTTTACAATATTGTCACAAATCACATGTTTTAATGTTCTTGTACTTTTATACGTGTACATAATACACCGAATAATGCTAGAAGAAGCCTGTTTTACAGGAGACTCGTACTGACAATCAAAATATAAAAATAAAATAATCAAGGCTGTGACAGTAAAAACACACACACAGTTTGTGTGTCTCTTTGATTTGATGTGTGGACGTGCCATCCTGCCTACTGAGAAAACAGGCTGTTCACTTGGTTTCAAGCTGAGGTGGGTGAAGTGCACCACATATACACACACATATACACACACACCACATGTGTGAGTGTAGAAGCTATTGGTGCACACCTTTCATTTTTGAAGTTCCTCAAACATTTTGTTTGACACGTGTCTTACAGAACATTGTTTTTAGTTCAAATAGGATGATAGGATCATATCAGAATCGTGATTCTCATTAACAACAATTCAGAATTGATTTAAAATGTCCAAAAATTGATTTTAATAAATAAAAATAATAACAAAGCAAATCCAATGGCTGTCAGCCTCCACTTTGTAACTACATGGGATGTCCTGACGTCACCACAGAGCTGGTTCTGCAACGTTTGCATGCGCAGAAAGCACAAAAACAAAAAAGAAACTACAAAAATTGAGGACAGAGATTTAGTCTCATTTTGGATCATTTTGTTTTTTTACCAAGTGAGTCAGAGTTTGACATGAGCTACAGTGTGTGCAAGGTTTGCAAAATGAAGATGAAGCACTTTGTGCTCTGATTATCACTTATACAAATGGGCTCACATCAGTTTTGAATGAAAAATCGATTTTGAATTGAATCGTGACCCTAAAAATCGGAATTGAAAGATAGTTTGATCTTTTGGTGTGAACGTTCACATTACATTTTAAATGCGACCTGCATCAGACTCCAGTGTGAACGCTCCACAGCGCTGATGTGACGTCTCATTCAGCCGCTGTTTGTTTACAGAGTTAGCATGGATGCTACTTTTAGCACGTTGAATCAGAAGTTGTTGAATCAAAGCTGATTAAATAATTATCTGACATGCTTGTTTAGTTCAGTGTTTATACCTGAACCTGCCTCTGACCTGATGCTCTGGTGAAGCGTTTTATTTTTGGAACGAAGCAACGAGCTGGAAATAAAGTATCGACCGAGTAACTTTAGGATCGATACGGTGCGTGACCGAGGCTGGACGTTACTATCTACATGGAAAATTAAAAGTGAAAAGATGAAGCAGCTGAACTTCTGTTTTGAAGCTGTAAACACATAGAGCTACAGATTTAAACAGCGTCACATGAGGTTAGTGTCTTATCGATCCTTCACCTGCACCTCACTGATAAAACAGGATGGAATGTGACGTGAGCGTTCACACTGCAGTCACTTTAAAAAGCATCAGATATGTATCCGATTCAGTACCACATACTGAAACGGTCTGGGTCGGATTTGAAAAAATTGGATTTGTCGCGTTCAGACTGTCATAACATAAATCAGATATGGGTCGCTTTTGCCTGCAGTGTGAATGTAGCCAAAAGATTCCCATCCCTAGATGCTTTGAGTTTTTATTTTATTGTATTGTGTGTTTGCTAGTTAAGAAGTTAACACCTGCTACATCAAAGCCTCTCTTTAACAAATGTGGTTTGTTTTACTGTCTATAGATGAGTTATACAATGTTTTTTGTAATTTGTTTATATTTCCTGTCATTCCAAAGCATCACCTTTATACTGAGGCACACAGCAAGCTGTAATTTACAGCGTGGTGTGTACCTGAACAGTCACAAAAAAGGGCCATCATAACTAATAAGCATTATCAAGCTCAAAAAATGTCTATACCTCAGTGAAAAGACTTAAAGGATTTGGAATTAAAAGCTGAAGCAGTAGTAGCTGAGAGTTTTTCCTGAAACATACTCTGAGCACTGACAGTGTGAAACTGTGGATCGCACATTTTATTTTTAAGATTTAACCAAAACGGCTCCAACTCCGTCGTTTCTCAACACAAGATGGTTTTCGTTTATACCTCTGGCAGGAAAGGCAGTGGGTGATGTGTGTTCCATCAGGGATGGTACGTTTAAAATTTTTACAAAAGCAAAAAGCTTATGAATGGGGGCGTTAAAGGGGTGTTTCCTGGGAGCAAATAAAAGAAACCCAAGGAGAGGGAATAAAGAGCGAGACGCGAGTTAGAAACAAGAAGAGAGCGTGGCAGGAAAACATAATGAGCATCGTCAGGCCCATGGGAGAGTGGGTGTGAGCAGCTTACTGTGCAGGAGATGGGATGAAGGGTAAATGCAGAAAGATGTCAATGAAGGGAGGCAGAGAGGGCAGAGCAGGAGGAGACGCGCCGTCACTGAGAGCATGTGGCAGGTTCAGGAGTCCGGCTGTGAACAGCAGCTGCTCTGACACAAATAAAAACCTCTGGCTGATGTCGGTGGCTGCTGTGCTCCACATCTGTCGTTTCACACACACACCACGCACACACAAAACAAAATCCCCCCGAGGAAAAGCAAACCTCAACAATGTTCTTGTTGGTTGAAGACTGCTTTTGTTCCAACTCCTGGTACGACTGAAGTTGTCAGAAAAATGTTAGCTCTCCGTCTTCCTCAGGAAGGCTTCTTTAAGAATTTAAGTTGGAGCTCAGATACGTGAACTCAACAGCAGTCGGGTCACTAATTCAACACACTGAAGCTGTTTACTGTGCAGCTGGAGTCCAACAGTCCAATAAAACCCTCTGTGAACCTAAAAATTGTGCAGTGAATTCAGCAGAGAACAGGTTATGTTACATTTTCAGTCTTTGGAGCACACACAGGAGTGACCCTCGGACAATCTGCCTCCGATGTCACCTTTACGCGCCAAATCTTTAACAAAAATCTGGTGTAATCTATTAGCACTCACAGTATGCGTTATAGATGACTTTCAGTTACCATCACACAAAATATTTGGCCAATATCTGTAAAACCTACAGAGCGTCAGTCGTTTTTATGTTTGCTAGTGTGCATTACCTGCGGCAGCCACCTTGACTTGTTAAGACACAAACAAAGATTAGTTTCTGAGTTCCATTAAAATCAGTCCAGTGACTCAGAAGATTTTTTGCTAACAGACACACATGGTTAGATCCAGTACTTAATTGTTAAAGCTTTAACATCAGAGTTGGTGCACTCAGTTAGCCTTCTTATTATCAGCTACCTCGCCTAGCTCCATATCTGTAAAACTGACTGAGTTTTGGCTGTTTTGTGTTTTTGCTGAAGTGCCTCATCTGTGGCGGCCATTTTGAATTAGGTTGACTCTCAAAGGTTTTTGGTTGTAACTGTTCATTCTGACAGTTTCATTAAAATCAGTGATTTGAGAGAGAATTTGCCGAGAGGACAGACAAACCAACAGAAATAGCGGGCGATAATTATTTCCCTAAAATTAGCTTGAGAATGATTCATCATTTGTAAATTTCTTGTATACCTATTGCATTGTGCAGAAATACCTGTGGAGGTTTGAATAAAAAGGCAGTTGGGCATTGCACAGTTAAACATGATGCTTAAAGTTTTATGTGCGTAAGTCTTAAACAGGGCACAGCTTGCAAATACGCATGAATGCAGAGAATCATCGCCGAGGCAGAGCGCCTCACATTTTGTCTGCAAAAAAAAAAAACCTGCAAATCCGCAACGCCGGCTCGAGACGCGACAGCTGCAATCAGAGAAAAGAAATTCGAACACAACTGTCACCAAAGCAGTGAGCCGGGAGCCAAACAAACGCACATGTATTCCCGCGGTAAGGCTGTCAAACTCTGACTCCGACAAAAAACAAAGACGACGACGAAAAAAGGGGCCAAGCATCAGACCAAGGAGTCAAATTCTCACTCGGTTTGTCTTTAACTGGAGTTCTCTGCTGAGTGGGTTTTTAAATCAGCAGTTTGCTGTCAACAGAAATACCTCAGAGTCTAATTAGCAGCGATGATTCTCCTCAGCATGTTAAGGAGCACAGGAGGAGCGCTGGGAGCTGCTGATTACTCTGCTGCAGAATTTATTCACTGCCTAAAGAGGCGTTCTGAGAGAAAGAGCTGGACTGTCTGAAACCTCCTCTCACTCATGCGCTGCTTTCCATGAACTTGACAGCAACCCAACGGGCCGGTGTTGCGAGTAAATCAACCCTCTGGTGGTTTTTCTGGAACATTTTTTACATCGTCTCCGCAGGAGTCCCACTAACAGCCGAAGACACGGGGCTTTTATTTGGCCGCTTCTTTGTTTGGCTTTTTCAGAGAATTCCCACTATTCATGGCATTAAATAAAAAAAATTATATATATTATTCATAATTTCAGCCTCTGTAGTTTTACCTTTGATGATTAGCTGCAGCACAGACCGTTTTTTTTTCTTTTACAGAATTTGAGCCAAATAAACAAAAGAAAACCTACTAAAAGTGCTGCTCAACCCTAAATCAGTAGCTTCACTTATTTTTTATCAACAATCATATTTTTGACTCAATGCAGCATGTTTGCTGGACTGAAAATAACTTTTTTGGCAAAAGAAAACACTGTTTTTTAGAAAACTAGAAGGACCTCCAGAGTTTTGAGTGTTATTGTAGCAGACAGACAGCAGACTGTGATGAAAGTGAAAAAAAATAAATACTGAAGTTTACTTAAGAAAAAACTATATTCCTGACTTATTTAAAACTGGTTTAATCACTGATAACTTGGGATAATTTCAGGTTTTGGCTCTCAACTCTGTATCATGAACCTGAACAATCACAACAGCATTAGAACACGGCTGGATTGAGGCAAATTTGAAAAACCTTCACTCAGACCAAGTTTTAAATGATCACATCATTTAAAACTTGGTCTGAGCCAAGGGCCAATCTCTGTCGACGCCTTTTGAAAAATTGTTACATGTGAAATTATTTTTATAGAAATACATAAAAAATATCAATTTACCTTTCCCAAATTATATTTTATGTAGCATTAAGAACATTTTCTAACAGCTATCGAAAGACACATCTTTAGCATTCATTCTTTATACGCCTATCTATCAAAAACTCTCATTTCTCATTTATATATTAGAGATATGTTTTATCACAATCCAGCAAATCTTTAAAAACAAATCTTCTAAAACAAGAAGCGAATACAGCAAAACGTACTTAAAGTTGTTTTTCTGTTGCTCTTTCCACACCAAAATCAAAAATGACTGAAAAATTCAAACTTGGCCAGCTGCTATGAGAAGTAGTTTACATTTTATGAATTACATTTGGGGCTAGATAAAATCTTAATGAGGGTCAGATTTGGCTCACGGGTCTTGAGTTTGACACATGACATACGGTAGGTCTAGGTTTTGTGGAAAGTCATGAGCACGATCATATATGATGTCGTACGCCAATGTCAGACAGTCATTTTGTACATGCAGAAATATTTTTTTGGTGTTTGCTGACGTGTTGCTCATTAGATAGACACAAGTTAGAGGTAAGTTATACACAAATTCACACGTTACATTTAAGTTGACATAAGTCAGTTACCAGCAGGGCAACTGTGATATCCTCTTCATGTGGAGGAGCAGTGGGTCTACTCCAAATATCTCCCGGATAAATAAACTTCTCAACTGATCTCTAAGGGCGAGTCCAGCTACCCTGTTGATTTTATTGCTGTTATGACACCCAACAAATCATGATGTAACATACGAACTCCACGATTTTTAGAGCCTGAGTTTAGATGCAGAGTTTGTTTTGGTGCTATGGGTTGAAGATGTGATCAACCGACGGATTCTGCTCAGCATCAGACGATAAAAATGAATAAAAAAAATATTTTTTCATGTGAATAAAACCTACAACAAGATCTGTAGTTAGTGAATTTGTTTACTGACAAAAACTTGTTTCCAGATGTTTCATCCACGACATCTGCAGGGTGAAAATCTTTTACTTGTTTTATCCACAATAACCTGCTTCTCTAAGGTTTACACTTGTTTGCACATCTCAGCTTGATCTGAGTGACACATATTCTGTCTGAACAGCGAATCAGGCCTGTGTGAATGAAATGCGAGGAGCATCAATGAAAAACTGACCAATGTGTGAATGCATTAGCATTAACAGACTGATGAAGCCATTAATCCGATTTAATGCAGCTACCGACTGATATCGTTATGCAAAAAATAAGAAAAAAGAAAAAACATACAAACATGACAAACTGCCAACTTTCTAATTGAACTGAAAAAGAAAGGTTACAGTATAAAGGCTCCACTAATAGAGGATTATCTTAACTTAGCATGAAGAAATCAACAAACCTGGCTCTCGCTTTAACCCGTCAAACACCCAGACTATATAAATAAAACCAAACCAAATCTCCCCGTGGAGCATTTTAAAAACCCACCATGGTTTTTTGCAATCCACTCTTAACTTTTGAAAACAGCTCAACTTACTTTTACAGATCACTTTTCAGTACATTTTATCAACAAAAGAGAGAACATTTGACCCCCCCGCGCTAAATAAAGTTTTGATCATAAAGCCACTTAAAAAAATCTATATTTTGTTATTTTCTGCATTATTTTAATAGAGATTTATTCCTGATAAAGCAAAGAGCTGATCCTGTTAAGTCATTTTAGAAGTAGATCAGTGCTCTTATCACAAACAGCTTATATCAGCCTCTTTTTCTTGGCTCGATGTTTCTACAAAGATCAGTCAGCCGGGATCCACCTCCCTTCTTGTTCGTCGAGCACGGTTCGACGAGGATCAGAAAAGATTAACGACGCTGCGCATCAAAGAGGGTCTTCAAAGGAAGTGTACTCTGCGGTCTGCAGCAGCCGTGACGTGATGGAGATCAGGAAAAGGACACATTTCTGCTGCCGCTGTGCTCCTGACAAATCTCATTTTCTGAGACCATCTGCTAGCTTCTACAGCACAAACTAAAGATCTGGTTATAAAGTCTGTTTTGGACTCTTAAATTACATAACTTGGTTAAAGGCCTACTCCTTGAAGAAATGCATATCAACTTTTCATTCCAGATATCTAAACTAATATCATATTAAGAAATTACAGAGTTTTTGGTCAAACCCTGATAGTAACATTATACATGGTCTGTTAGAACTTAGTGTTTGAGTTTTGAATGACTCTCAGCTACTACCACACCAAACATTTTGGTCAATATCTGTAAAATGAGAGTTATGGACATTTCTGCTGAAGTCAATTAACTGTGACGGCCATTATTTGGTTGACTCCAAACTTTGTCTGTCAAGTGGTTGGTGAGAAATTTTACTAACAGACAAACACGCAAACAGGCAAAAACATTACACCTTTCGGCTTTGGGCAATAAGAATTTTATGAAACAGTTCCTCTGAATTCTGACAGTCCAAAGGACACACACAGACTCACCAACACACACACACACAGGTTTGATGTGTGTTTTATATTTTAGAGCTGGAAAGACTTGAGGCAGAACTAATCAAACGTTGGGAGGGAGGCGAGAATCAATGCGAAGCAGTGATGCAATGTTTGAGTTGGAGAGGCGCGCTCTCCGTTCAGCCAACAACAAGCAGAGCAGCATTAAAGCCTCACACGACCACAGTCTCTTCTCAGCTCAGAGAGGCTGTGGAAATAAGATCTCCTGTTCTCACTGCAAGGAAAACAAGCTCATTAAAGGTCTTGTCAGGGTGCAACTTGAAAGATGGTCTGATTATAAAAAGAAAAATATCAGAAAATCATCAGCAGGAGATTATTTTTCACTGAAGACTTCAGGTTTAACAAGCAGCTAAACAGAATCATGTCGTCCTGTTGTGCTTTTTCTATGGTAACATGACTTCTTCAGTAAAAAATGTCAAAATATACAAAAACACACACAAAACACAATTGTGTGTAAAGCAGTTTCTAATGTGACTCTTTAAAATGTAATTACCTTCAACGTTTTGTGTTTGTCTCACTGCTACGACCGACATGCATTATGGGAGATGTCGTTTATGGTCAATTCTGACTTTAAAGCAGCATACACATATTTTAAAGACATCATTGAAGCTCTTGCAGATCACATTTGACCTCAAGTTTGACACATGTGCTTCAAATAAATAAATCCTCAGCAGTTTTATATACACAAGCTGTATTTAGAATATAAAACATCTCTACAACAAAACCTAAAGGTTGCAACCAATCAGACTGTTTGTCCTCTTCGATACTAGTTTAGACACTGATACTGTCCTGCTTGTTTTTAAAAATATGTTATTCTACCTCCCATTTTTGCCTGCAATTCACTGTTTAAAGAAAACATGACTTTTTCAATATAAAAGAAAACAAAAATGCAAGAAAAATAATAAAAAGTACAAGAAAAAATAAAAACAACAAACTGGTTAAATAAATAGCTACATAAATAATACATGGAACTATATTAAAGTCATAGTGCATGTAATTTACCGTACACAAAAAACAAAAGTAACCCAACTAGAGAAATAGCTTTTTTTGCAGCTTGAATGTTGAGAGCTGAAATTTGCTGAAGAAGCTGAAAACGATTTGTTAAATCTAAAAGCTAAATGGGGCAAAACACAAACTACAAGCTAAAAAGGGCTAGCTAGAGGCTAAAACTATTTTTGACTGCGATATAGAAAGCTCAATGCTTTTCTATGTGTGTGTGTGTGTGTGTGTGTGTGTGTGTGTGTGTGTGTGTGTGGGAATGGGGGGGGTAAATAAAGTTAAATATTTTGAAAAGCAAAAGTTACAAAAAACTGAAATCACAGCAACTACCTCCTGAATGAGCTGAACATTTTGATATAGGAGTGGCTAAAATAGCACAAAGAATGCATCAGTAGTTCGATTACAAAAATGAGCAATAGCATTTTTATTTTTGCAACCACGGTTAAAAACGTACAAAAGAATAAATCTGCTTTAGTCTGCAGGTTCATATTTACCAACAAACTGCACCAAAGTGTTAAAAAAAAAAAAACTAACAAAAGAGCCAAACAGCAAAGACGGATAAGATTTTATGTCTGTCTAACTCTTGTTCATGAATCTTATCTACTTTATTGCTCATTTCTGACTAAAGAAGCTCCATGGATCGCTCTGTCGGGCTTTTCCCTTCAAACCGATTCATCTGTTGAAAACTAACCAGGGAGTATTTCTTCTGACAGCACAGCTCCCAGAATCACAGAGGCACACAAACCCCATTACTGTTAGAAGTGTCAGACTTTAAGGGGAACAGATCCTGTTCTTTCAGGAAAACAGTCACTTCTAATCATCGTCACAGACTGAAAATACTCGACTTCCAGTTTGACCTAAAATTAGCTGCCAGTTCTATACTTTTCTATGTATTAACAAGCAAACAAAAAGGAAACAACGAATAACTGTATCTGATTAAATCAACAGATAGTTTATTTATTCTTATTATATTCCCACTGTTCACATTATTTTTATGTAAAAATTTGGTCACATATATGCAGAAAAACAAGAAATGTTTAGACCTGTGTTGAACTGCAGGCCCAAACATATAAAACATCCAACAAATCTTCTTTCCATTGGGTTTAAGTATAAAATTACCCACAAATAGAAACATCACTTCAAAGATACATCAGCTCAGCTGCTGCATAACAACACGCAGAGTTCCTCTTCAGAATCATTGTGTTCTCCAAGTCAACAGAATTTTCTTTATTTTCATTTATTTGGACTGTAAATTCCAATTAAATCTGTGTTCTTCTGATTAAATTAGAGAAAAATCCAGCCTGGTGAGGGTAATTCTCACCAGCCATCACAGAGAGACACGTGTGGAGGGAAACACATTAGGGTCCAAACTAATAAAACTGCATCTCCTCAGAGGAAGTACCTGCTAAATGTTTGTGTGCTGGTTGCAGCAGCAGGGGTTTCTGGGAGAGTCATTCCAGGCAAACAGCTTCACTGCTGAGCTGCTTCTGTGTGAGTCAGACACACACTCACTGTATATTTACTTCAATCGTGCTTGTCTCGTTTTCACGTCTCGGTACAAAAGCTGGCTGCTCTTTGTTTTCTTGAAGCGCATAATGATAATCGTTGGATGAAAAGGCAAATGTAATTATTTACTCAAAGCTACAGGGATTCGAGTGAATTTAGAAGCTTAAAAATATTGTTTGTTCTTATATTTTATCAAGGATTTGTTGGCACAACACTGACTCCGACTCAAATCATCAGAAAACAGCAAGAAGAAATGATCTTTGAAGTGTAAATATAATTTCAGATTGTAAACTGGACTAAATCAGATGCAGTATTTTCCTAATAAGTGACAGACGCTGATCAAAGTCTAGTCATGAAAAACCGTCAATATCTCTGGATAAACTGACCACATTGTCTGGTGATTTCAAAATAAAAAGTTCACATCGTTTGAGGTGAGTTCCTGTAGAAATATTTTAAACAATCAATGTCTTACCTGTTGCAGATAGATTTTTAAACTGAGAACGAAAGTTTAATTCTGACTAAACTGATGAGCTAACAGCTAGTCTGAATGGAGACAAAACAAATATAGAAGCTGCTCTTCTACCATAACCCTAGTCCCAAAGATTTCAGCTTATGTAAATGCTAATCATAATGCTAGTACTACAGCTAACCTGCTCCTAAGCTTCATACATTCCATATTTACATGAAATTCTTAGGTTGCTGCAGCAGTAATCAGCTGTACGACGTATTTCTGTTGGAAATAACCATGTAATGTGGAACTGAAGATAGTGAAATAATTTAAACAACAGAATTTACATAAACAGAAATACAATTTTAAATACTGAAGTTTTTTAATAAAGCAAAATATCATTTGGAAGTGGGTCTAACAACAAGATAAATAAAGGTTAGTACAAACAGGCCGGCTTCCAAAGCTGATTTTGCCAACTTAAAAGTTAAAACAACTCCAAAATTTCTAAAATGACAGTGGTTCATGCAAACTCTTACAGAAATATTACAATATACTTATTGGAAGTCCCCAGTCTGCACTGGAAATGCTACAGCTACTTGCTGCTACTGCTACTAAAGCAGACAAACAACCACAGTAAGTAGATGTTAGCTCATCAATCTGGTCACATATAAACTATTTAGCCAAATTGAGCTTGTTCAAAGACATCAACAGGTAAGATATTATTTATTCATAACCATTCTACAGAACATTTTTTTGGTAAAATGGACTGAACTTGTATTTGTCTAAAAAAATTATAATTTCAAATAACTTCACCGATCATTTGCTTGGCATTTATACATCTACAAAACATTAATTTTCACTGCAGAATGACCCTGACTTTAGCCCAGACATTTGTAAACAACTTCTTTTCAATCCAAATATGCTTAGTGGGTTTCCACACAAACAAGTATCGAGACATTTCTCAATGCGCACCAATTACACAGATAAAAGCAGCAGGTCAGGAGAACGTGTCGTGTTTTTTGAATTCATCGAAACATTTTTTCTTTCATTGAGGGTTTATTTATTATTTTTTTACTTCATCACTAACATGATCATTTTACAAGAACTGTCTGCAGTTTACTGCTAAACAATGGCTGTTTAGAAAACTACAATAACTACAGAAAAAACTACTGCAAAAAATACTTTAAACAAATTAAAATTCCAAGTATTTCCTAAAGGAGTGCACATCTCCTTTCATGCCAGAGTTTTAAACTAAGATATGGTCATGTTAAGAAAGGACAAAGTTGTAGCCATTTTGGTAAACCATGAAAAAAAAATCACGTACAATCTTGTAAATTTGCGGTGGCAGCTATCTTGAATCATACAGAGTTATTCAGATGTTTACTTTGTCAGTTTCATAAAATCCTTCTAGTCTTGAGGAGATATTTTGCTAACAGACACATGAGCGCGCACACACAAAATCAAACATAAGCAAAAACAACAAACTATGATCCAAGCAGGTACAGTATTAGTTCTTAAGAAAATCTTGGACCAAACAGTTCCTGATAAAAAAAATGAACCCTGGTGTGTGTGGACTATGTAGAAAACATTTTATTTGCTGTTGCTTTTGATATTTCATGCATGGTTGTTGGTGTTGGAGAGTCACTGCAGCTCCTGTCTGCAGCCACCTCGCTCCCGCGGGCCTTTAATGTCATGTTACATGAACTTGTTCTGCAGCACCAGCAAAAGTCAGAAAATAATCTCCAGCAGCATGCCTTGTTTTAGACTGGGCGTGTATCCCGGTCAGTCTGAGCCTCACAGCATCAGCGCAGCGTTGAGCTGACTGTACCTACAGCTCAGCTCTGACTTCAGTCGTTAGGCTGGTGCAATATCTGCGTGGGCGGACATTAATAATGTATTGTAATATCACTTCCATTTCAGTGGCTGCACATCAATTAAGCAGACGGGGTGCTGACTCTAGCTGTTGCTCAGTCCCATCTGTGATCACAGGACATAACTCAGAGCCACCATTTCAGAAACTGCTAGCAGAGTTCCACCCGTTGCTCTAATGTTTCTCTCTTTGCTTCTCTAGTTAACTGTGTGTCAGAGAAAAATGAACTCCCTCAATGATTTCTAATGTATGAATTTAGGTCGGAGAAATGTCGGAATGAATTATAAAGGGGGACAAACAAAGTACAGAGTCTGAGTTCGAACTTCCCTTTTTCACACCAACTTCCTCTACTGCAATGAACTTATTAGTTTTACCTATTTGAACAATATTTTTACATTATATTAATATATTTACTTTCATTAACCAGGTAAGTCCCAGTGAGATCACAGATCTCTTTATCAAGAGAGGCCCGGGCCTGAAGGCAGCCTAAACATGCAGTTTATTGGACTGTGGGAGGAAACACAAGAACATACAAACCCCACACAGAAATACCCCACGACCAAACTGAGGATTGAACCTACAACCTTTCTGTTGTGAGGCGACAGTGCTAACCAATAAGCTATGATGCTGCTCAAATATTAGGAAACTGATGAAGTTCTTCTCTAAATAATGGGTTTTGAAATAGATGCTAAACACCTAATTTTACATTTAATGTGATATACATTACTGTATTTTTTTATTTGTTTCATTTATGTTTTTCCGCCTTTTTCTTGTTTGTGTGATGGTGCTTATTTCATCTAATTTTATCTTTTCTTATAATCCTAAATGTGATTATATATTGTGATTGGCTTGGCTGGATTAGATTATTTTACAAGAGAGTAAATATAGCTCACATTCCCTGAAGGAATACCAGCTTTATTTTCTTGGCCCAGATATTTGCAGTCCAATTTTTAAATATTTACCAGCTGCACCTGAAGCTAGAGGCAGAACCGTCAGACATCAGCCTGCCGGGTCAAAAGACTCACCACTTTAAAGTCTTCAGGTCTGCACTCGGTGCCGTGGAAGTGGCAGGACAGCAGCATGTCTTTGATGTCGTGACCTGTGCGGTCGTAAAATTCCCTCATGTTGAAGGGACGTGGTTTGAAGTTGTGGAAGTCGGTTTTGACCTTCAGGCTCTCCAGAACGCTCTCCTCCACGAGGTGGACGTCCCTGATCTCATGCCTGACAGAACAGAGGAAAAAAATTTAAAAGTGCTTTCATTTTAAATGCAAATTTAATGTTGTGTAATCTGGGTAATGAATCTGCAGCACATCATCATACTGAAAGGTCAACCTCATAAAAACAATGACTTTCCATACTTTGAACTTGTTTTTGTGAGTCGTCTTTGGTGAAACTTTGCTTCACTCAACCAGAAAAAAAAAAAAAAAGTGTTCTGAACTACAAAAATTTGTATTTTACTCTAAATGCACTGTGAACAATGAGTGCTGCATGGGAGCTAAAATGTGCTAAAAAGCTAAAACTGTCATTAAAGCAAAAAATTAAATAAACAAAAATTAAAGCACGATACTAGCTCAATGCTAAAAGAAGCACAATGCAAGCTAAAAGCAGCAAATGGCTGGCTCAAAGCTAAAGTAGCAAAAGGTTGTCTAAAAGCAGGCTAAAAAGGCACTAGGTAAAATCTAAGGGAAGCTAAATATTAACTAAAACCCACAAGTACTGTTGGTGAATGGTAGTCAAAAGCTATTTCTAGCTAAACGGATGTAGCAAAAAGCTAAACGTAAGCTAGCTAATTGTTAAAAGCAGCAAAAGCTTAGCAAAAGTACTATAAAAAGACAAAAAATATCTGGAACATTGAATCAGATTTTAAAGAGAGCAACATTTTTGAAGGAGTTGAAGATATTTCTGTGCATTTCATGACGGAAACTTTAAATTGTCCCTTGGTGTGAGTGGGAACAGTTGTCACCGTGTGTCCCTGTGGTGGACCTGTCCGGGGTTTCCTCCACCTCTTACACAATAACTGCTGGAAAACCCATGACCAGTAAAGAAGCAGCAGGTGAAAAAAAACATGAATGCAAGTTAAAAAGTCAAAAGTCATAGCACTCATCCTCCTGAATGAAGAGGAGTGTTTTGATATATGAATGGATAAAATATCACAAAGTATGCAGAAGCAATTACAAAAAAAGAAGAAAAAAATACAACATAAAATAGTGTGAAGGCTGACTCATCCTCACAATAAACCAAATGGAACAGAAAACTGACAATAAATCTGTTCATTACATTTTTTTTCCTTTGACATTTGCAGCCTCTCAAATGGTAGAGGCGTTACCAAAGTGTAGCGATTTATTGAACAGTGCATAATAACGTTCAGACACAGGCTCATAAACTCAGTGGTCCAATCACTGTCAAAGCACCTGCCCAAGCCTGTGTGTCCCAGTTCAACTCAGGTCTCACGTATCTGGATCGAAGAGAAAGATGTGTTTGTTTGTGGGTGATTGGTGCCTCCTAAATTTTGTTTGACTGAGTTGTGTGAGCTGAGAAACATTTTGTTAAAGTTTAATGTGAATTCTCAATCTGAATAACACCTCCAAAACTAAGCTTCAGTAAATTATTAAACTCTGGCATATGGTAACAAGGAAAGGGAGTTTTTCCTGGTAGCAGAAAAGTCAAAAGTAAATGCCAGTGTTAACAGTTCAAATCATAAATGAACAAACGCGGTAAACCCTTTTCCAGCTGACACTGGGTGAGATGCTAACTACAGCTAACAAGGTGCAAAAAACAGTAGCTACAATGAAGGCCCAGCAGTCCTTGAATTACTGGCATATTGCCTGACGTTTTGCATGCAAACGTTTTAGCACTTACAAGCAGCAGTGTCCAATCTTGATCCTTGAAGGCTCCTATATTGTATGATTTAGTTGCTCTTCAGCAGGTCTTCAAGTTCTGCTAAGCCTGTTAATTACTCACTCGTTCAAATCAGGGGTGTCAGTTTTTACTCACTTTCCGTAAGACCGACTGAATCAGCCATTTGTTTCCTAAAGTGGGTAAGCTGTCATCTTTAATAAGGCTGACTTCAAAAGTTAACCAACAGTAGATCTACAAACAATATTTACTTTCTAAGAATCCCATTAAAATCCATCCAGTGGTTCAGGAGATTTTTGGTAACAGAAACAAACACACATGCAATTACAGTACATTAATGTCTGACTTTCATGGTGGCAGAAAATAAGGAATGTCTCAAAGATTCTTAAAAATCTTTCGGATATATTGGACCCAGATATTAAGGAAACATTTCCAACTCAATCAAGCAACCATTACTTGACTCTAAGAGCTTTATGGACCATAAACCTAAAACAAGCAGCTGCACAAACAACATTTAGCAGCTGAGATCTAGTTACTAATGAAGCCTTTGAGTTTGGGCCTCATCAAATTAAGGCTGAGGCTTGGCATCACATTACAGTATCCAGTGTAGTTCAATCAAACTGAATGTGTCGGAGCACAACGCCCGAGGAACAAATGATGTGCTGCATTATGCAGACTTAGTTTGAACTGGTCTCTGCTCTTCAGCTAATTGGTTCGCTGCTAGAAACTGATGATGTCGGCCGTTTGATGCACGACACACAGTGGAGTTTTAGAGCTGGGAGAGCAGGGAGAGTAGACCCAATCAGGGTGGTTGTTACAGGGTAAGGGTTCTATTAAAAAAAGTGTTACAAATACAAATTTACAACCGTCATCAAACTTCATGAGGTTACAGGCTTATTGATACACTAGTTGTGCATGAGCTACTTCAAGTGCCCCAGACTGCATTAGAAGTGCTACAGCTAGCTGCTGCAGCCCCTCTTTGTCTTTGAAAACATTCATAGATTATTTGGAAATTAAACTAGCATTCAATAAAGAAACAGATATTGCCAACCTCATTGCGTCCCAGAGTTTCACACAAAGATTTCATGTAATCATTTAGAGTTGGGAGTTTGTGTTGGGGATCAGACTCAGCTCTTACATCAACATTTAGGTCAACAATGGTGAAGCAGACTGAGTTATAGCCAGTTTTGTTTTTGCTAAGATAGCTTAGCTGTTGCAGCCATCTCGAATCGGGTTGGGTCCAAAAGGGAATCAGTTGTAGACGCTCATGTAATTACTTATCGCTTACATTTCATTATTGAAAACTGTTCTCTGGTTCATGAGACATTTTAGTAACAAACACACACAGTCACAAATATATGGTTGTCCATCTTCAATGGCGATGACTGATAACCAGTGTAAAAGTACGTAAAATAGAATTTGCAGGGCAGAAATTCATTTTGGCCTTGGCCACACCGGAAGTATAGCTAATAAAGCTGGGTTATAGTCAATCTTTGAGTACCCTCACCAGCGATGTTTATACTTGACGCTATGTTGTTGTAGTATTCTCCAAAAGGACATGTGGCAGTGCACTTTAGAACTAATGAAAATGTATGTAGAAGACCAAAAGCTTGACAGACAAACTATTTGAATGGTGCACAGCCTTTGTGGAGTTACAGAAATTCGGAGGTGCATGATCATGCATCAGGACACCGAGCAAGGCCAATGCACAGGGGCAGGGATGGAGTGATTGCGTCACTATTGGCGCGTGCCAGGTGCAACGCGTCAGCTATAAACCTAGCTTGAGAATTAAACTATTTTTCTAATTTGAGGGTTCAAAGTGAAAGATCATGTTCAAATGAGAGAACGAATTATACAGACTTGAAAATTTATTCATAGACATGTAAAGTTAGCACACAACTCAGATCTGTTTCATCCTGATTAATCAGGAAATGGTGTTGTATCCCCACAGTTTTTATACCAGAGTCAAGTCTCACCCCAAATATGATGTTTTATTGAACAAGAAAGTAAACACTTCTTAAAATGTAAAACATTTGTGTTTACTGTAGGAGCAAGGTACATATTAAGTACATATTCTGCTTTTTGTATTTGCCAGCCAAAATGATGTAGGCTGTGGTTCAAGGCTAATCCACTTTAGCAAACAAATAAATGGTTATAACTTTGAGCTTTACAAATATTGAGCATCAGGGTTAGAGTCATCCCCAACACATACTTTGAGTTCTAACAGATCACACAACATCTTTGTTTAAATCCATGACTTACGAACAGGTGAGCGATTCCTTCAATTATCAGGAATTAATTTCCACAAGATGCTATAAACATGTGTAAGGACAAATAGCAGTAGCAGCTAGCTGCAGCACTTCTAGCACAGTTACTAGTTTTATTATATTCATCTTTTATAAAATAACTACAGACTTAGTTGCCTTTGTACTCTATTTTGTACCATTTATGATTAAATCAATGATAATTTTTTCCCAATAATATCAAGGATTGTTGGGATTTAGGTTAAATTTCTGTGTGTGTAATCTGTTTGGACAACCACTTATTTTCTTTTTTGATAACTAAAACTATGGATAAAAGCTGGTGAGGAGCAGAGCCGGGCACTGGAGACGCCACATCACACGCAGCATTATTCAGTGGAGCTGCGACATTTACTTTTTACTTAATGGAACTCAGAATAAAAAAGTCTGAACTCGCTGTCTCGTACTCAGAGAAGTCAGAACAGCTGTAAACGTTCCTGCTCTTTACCCTCGCTATGATCTCCCGCCACGCTTTTATTCAAAAGGTCACCATTTTAATGGACTTACCCAAGAGCAGATTGCATGAAAGGATTTTTTTATTATCATTTAAACACTGCAACAAACGAAAAGACCTTTTAGAAATTTCTCATATAAATTTAACCTCTTTGTGAATACGATCTCCTACTGATCTTTTGTAAAATGTAACAAAAGCATTTTTACGGATTATAAAGCTAAAATATATCAGGTTGTTGCAATAAACAAAGAGCTGTAACGTCACAGCTTTACAAGCTACCAATACATATTTTCCCTCCTCTTGTTTACTTTGTGAGATTAAATAAAAATCCAATAGTCAAACTGTAACAATCCCAACAAATTTAGTTTTTCATTTTACTTTTTTTTCACTGAAAAAAACACAATTGAAGAGCAACTATGCCTGTGTGCTGATTGAATATTGAACAAACCTGCAAAGAAGGCACTTACGAGGTGAAATCCCACAGGTACAAGCACAGTGCAGACTGACCCTTCAGCACATAAGCAACATAAATATCACGCCACAAGATATTTCCCAAACCAACAGCTCCAAAACACCGGAGGAGGGCTGAGGACGGACTTAAATGAATTTTATACAAGCACTTTCATATCTGGCCAGAGGGATACCAGCTAAAAGGGCCACTGGCACCTGGCAACGGAGGCGAGATAATGAGCACTAAACCTTCTTTAGATGAGATGAGTACACGAGAAAGGAAACTGCGAATCTCTTCTGCCGAATCCGATTGGCTTTTTATACTAACAAACAAAAAAATTACATTTCTTGAGAAATGCAGAGTTAGATGTGAGGTTAGCAGGTGTGGAGTTCAGTGTTTATTGTCAGTAGAATAACAGAATAAAACATGCTCATTTTAGAGCCTATTTATATTTTAAAACTTATGATCAAACTTGGCTCAAAACTGACATAGAAAAGTCTAAAGTTCACTCATCGTGGGCAGGAATGACTTATTTTGAGCTTTAACCAACTTATTTGAACTGTATTTTTCTGGTTGAAATAATGATGCAACAAACAACTTTGATTTTTTTTTTTTTAAGAATTGGGTACACAAGTATAAAGTTATTGTTGGTTTTCTCTAGTTTGCATAATTAAACGATGGCTGTGTTAAATTCAGGGGCTGCGTCCTCCGAGCGCCGAATTTCTCACCCTTCTTATGTCCCAGTGCTGGTGGCTGTACAAATTCGAAGACTCCTCTGATGTGGTCGACAAATGCAGCCCCCTTTTTACCCCGATTTGAGGGACTGGTCCGATGGATCCTTCTCAGCCCACCATATTCCATAATGCATTGCGCGCTGACCAGAGATTTATTTTCTGCTCATAGTGGCGGATGAAGTGAGAGAAAAGAATACAGTTTTAAATAAAAACCTGGTGGTATAAAAATTTTAAGTTTCAAACGGCTGTGTTGTTAATGCTTTTGTCATTTGTATAGAAACGCTTTTTAAATGTTATTCTTCAAATATTACCTTTAAGCTAATTTTGTTGTTTTATGATATTTATAAAACTAACATATTGATATTTTGATCATTTCGTTCTATTTTGACTTCTGTTTAGCGTAGTCTTTTTAGAGTAATAGAATTTGGCTACAGCCAAAGGCTCAAATACATACACTTATCTAAAGCCTTTAAAAAGTGGTCCTGAAGGTGCTAGAAAGTTTTTAACAAGATCAAGGCCCATTTATTTCTCATTAGTGATTATAATTGACTGCTGGGAGTTTTTTGATAGCCAACATAAAATGTATGTGTTTGGATTGACAAAAACTCAGAAAAACAGAGAAGAAGTCCAAGGAACTTAGAGAAGAATTTGTCAGGATGTTCAACTCAGGAACCATCAAGCTTGCCATGAACTGGAAACTGCTGGAACACCAGCGTCTGTGTCCACAATGAAGCCAGATTTACATCACTGTGAACTGAGAGGGTGCTGACAAAGAAAAAAGTTCCTGCTTCAAATGGTAAATGGCTTGAACTTATATAGCGCCTTATCAAGTCCACGTGGACCCCAAGGCGCTTTACACTTCATGCATTCACCCATTCACACTCACACACTGATAGCAGTAAGCTTCAGCCACAGCTGCCCTGGGGCACACTGACCGAGGCAGGGCTTCCATGCAACGGCGCAGCCGGACCCTCTGACCACCATCAGTAGGCAAGTTGGGTAAAGTGTCTTGCCCAAGGACACAACAACTGAAGCAGCTGGAACAGGGAATCGAACCAGTGACCTTCTGGTTCCTGGACGACTCTCCTAACTACTCTGCCACAGCAGCTCAAAAGTGACACCTTTGTGTGCAGATGGAAAAAAGCTTGCAAATCGAGGAACACTGCACTAACTGTGAAGCTCAGTGGTGGCAGCATCATGCTGTGTTCCGTTATACAAAATGGATAGAATAATGATGGATGAGGTTGATCTCCAAATTCTTCCATTTCACCTCAAATCAGCAGATAGATGATTTAAACTTGGACACAGCTGAAGTGTTTCTCCTGGATTACTGATCCTAGCAGGGCGCTTGTCTGATGTGGTGGGATTGTTGAGAAAGCGTGCAGGTTACCACTGCTGGTGGTTGTTGACAGTGGGGGCAGGGGTAGGGGTAGTGGAAGAAATAACCATTGATCTGTATCACTGGATTGGACATCACGTGACTTATCGTGTGCCACACAGGTGCCATTGCTATGCATTGAGTCTTGACTCAGATCATCCGAGGATGGTCGTAAAAATTAGATGCAGCAGACAGTCACGCAAGGAAAATCAAAAAATGGCGCAATGTTTTGCCATAAATTGTCAACATTACGACAAGATCACAAGTTCAAAGGTTATCACAATTTACAGGTCATTAAAATATTTTTTATTTAAAACAAATGCAGGATATAAATCAGTTATGCTAGCTTGATTTTGACAGCCTTATGTCGGGTAAATCCACTCAAAGACAAATTTGCTGTTTCAACAAATTATATATTTCTATTAATATTGTTGGCATGTAAATGGTAAATGGTCTGTACTTATATAGCGCCTTTTTATCATTTCATTTCAGATTTTGACAGAAAGTCTAAATTATCATCGAATCTCAATATGACAAAAATGAGTCTTAGTTTTAGGTGACGGAAAGGGTCTTCTACAGTAAATGCTTTAACAAAAACATATAATGAAAAGTTCCCAAACTACTTATAGATTTAACTCTTGGGCAAATACATACTTTTACATACCACAACATCAGCAATTTTCTCAGCTTTAATTTAAACCATATGTTATAAAAATCGGACATCGCTACGAATATTTTTGTGACAGATTGAGGCGCATCCTGCTTTGAAACTGTACCAATTTGTTGACATGACTCAGTGAATAGTAATGGTGCCTGTGGCGCTTCCCTAGCTAAAGAGACTACAGGAGATGTCCAATCCAGTAATACAGATCGATGGCCGTAGCTACTTACCCTGTGGCTACAATTTTTGCTTCCAGTTCGAAAGTTGAAAAATGTTCGGCAGCGGCTAGGTGTGTGTGTGTGTGTTAATGTTCGTAGGCAGGACACTTGGTTCTGTTGACTCCTTGGATAACAGTAGGAGAAACACTGCATTTGGATGTTCCAATAGGCCAGTGATGCCAAACACATCAGAACTGGTTTCTGAATGGATAAAACAGGCAAACATTACGTTTCTGAGGTGGCCTCCCAAAGCACCAACCCCAGCCTGATTAAAGATTTGTGCTCTATTAGTCAAGGTTGTTCCAGAAAACCAACCATTTCAAATAAACGCTACCAATTCTGCCAAGAAGAGTGGTCAAACATCCAGCCAGAATTATGCCAGAAGCTTGTTGGTGGCTATAAAAAGCCTGTGGTCAAGGTGCAATGTGCTGAGGGACATTTAACCAAATGTTAGTTGGGGTGCTTCTACAAATTGGAGTCTGTTCTCATCATTTTGATGGGTGGATTACAGAATATCCACATTTTCTGTTTCTAAAAATGATTTAACTTGTATGTTGTGTAATTGTTCTACTTTGGATGAAGAACGATATGTTTCAATTATTTAAAAGCTCAAAATTCCTGCAACATTCATGCCCACGATGAGTGGATTTAAACCTCTGACCGTAATTTGATCCGTCAGATCAAAAACACATCAGACACTTTCCTGATATACTGCTGAGAGCCAAAAAAAAACTAAAAAAAACATCCAACTAATTGCTTCATTATTTCTGCATCTGTTGACATTTGGAGAAATATTATGGCACCAAAAGGGCAAACAATCAAAAAGCTAAGATTAGACAACCTCTTGTTTCTCTGGCAAGATCATTTTTTCCTCCTCTGCTTCTTGGACTTTATCCTCATCCTTCTGTCTCTTTCTCACTCAAACACACACAGACAGACACTATATTTTACACTTCTGTTATAAAAATCTCCAACAGAGCTCCAACACAAGTGGGTTTAACTGTGCAGGAGAAGAATTTCTTTACGGCTTTTGCTGAAATTTCAGGGATTAAAGTAAGTGACCAAAAGGCTGAGTTTACCATTACACTTGTAGTCAAAGAGTGCAGGCTCTCCACATCTTTCATCTTTTCCTCTTGTGCACACACACACTCACACTCCAGTATCCAAGAGTATTCAGCTGCAAAAACAGAACAGCTGGAGTCTTCTGATTATAATGCCTCGCTTAATTCTGGCCTGACAAGCTCGCTCTCCGAGCACAGAACCAGTCAACAAGGTAGGAACAACTGGAGGTGGTTGGATGGGTGAGCGGATTAAGTTAAGATTAAGTAAAAACGACAATTTGTGGAACAGACATAGTTGGAAATTGGTGGGTAAAATTTGGAAATTAAAAAAAAACTAACAACAAAACAACAAAAACAAAAAAACCAAGGTCATTTTGATTAAAAATGAAATCAAATGAACAAATTGCTTCCAGTTGTTGATCTGGTTTCATTAAAAACACATATTCTACAAATTCAAACTAATTTAAAAACTGGTGGTCCAATTTATTCTATTTTTGTTTTTTTGCAATTGTTAATGCTAAAAGATTTTTCCACAGTTAGCAAAACACCAGCCCTGGTTTGTTAAAATTTTGGCACATCAGCCTCACACAATCATCTGTTTTAGGGACAGAAATATATCACGATGTCACCTTTTTGACTAAATAACTATAGTTAAACAGCACCTGTAGAGACAGATTCACAACACAGAGTTTTTCCACACTTTGGTCTTACAAATAAAGATGTAGTCTGTGATACAGATGAAATCTTACACTGACTGGTACTCACATACACTTATATGGAGCTAGATTGGGGCCAAATGTTTTGTTCAAAATAAAAAGATTTTGAAAGTGAAAAAAAAAAAAAAAGATTTGAAACAGGAAAAAAAGATTTGAAACTTTAAAAAAAATATTAGAAACGGAAAATTTTCAAACATCTTGTATTTTCAGTTTCAACTATTTTTTTTCTGTTTCTAACTTTTTTTTTAGTTCCAAACTTTTTTTCAGTTTCAAACTTTCTTTTTTCAGTTTCGTTATTAGAGGTTATCAGTCCCTTACTGTCTGCAGACTGTCCCTCCTTTACCTCCTAGTAGGTTGGAAGGCACTTATCAATCAATTTGTATGCCTGATAATATGCATTCAGGCGCTGTGGATTCGGCTTCTCCCCCGAGACGCAGAGCTCAAGCGGTCTGCCCGACTCGCTTTGACCGCAGGGAGGCACTTGATCTGCAGCATGGAGATCCAGGCTGTAGCCGGTGGTGGCTCAAATTTCTGTCAGTCGTAGCTTCCTGAAGGTTCACTGAAATCCGAAGTGGATTTATTTATTTATTTTCATATTTTAAAGACAAAGGAGCCCTGCAACGCGGATTAGTCTACTCCTCCCTCCCGTCTCCTCTTCTGTTGTTCAGGACAGACAGTAAACATCCATGGAGCTCCGCGCGGTTAGCTCCCAACCTGTCCCCGCCTACAGTGCCTCATCTGCGGATGGCTGTAGCCAAATTACCCCGCTGCCTTCTCGGGCTTATATCTCAAAAAGTACCGAACGGATTTTTATGAAACGTTCAGAAAATGTTTATTACACTCTCGGGAAATGTTCAGTACACCACACAGAACAGCTGATCAATGTTGAAAACATTTCAGAGCAAGATCGCGTGCGCAGCTCCTATCGGATCTAAGAACTGATGGAGAGTAGCTCCATGCGGTTAGCTCCGAACCTGACCCGCCTACAGTGCTTCATCTGCGGATGAGAGATTGATCAGCTGTTCTGTGTGGTGTACTGAACAATTCCCGATAGTGTAATAAACATTTTCTGAACGTTTCATATAAATCCGTTCTGTACTTTTTGAGATATAAGCCCGAGAAGGCAGCGGGGTAATTTGGCTA
>JARVJO010000024.1:7243274-7253741 GCA_031762555.1 Cynodonichthys magdalenae
ACACCTTTTGAATGCAATTACTGAAATAAATCAAGTTTTTCAAAATATTCTAATTTACTGGCTTTTACCTGTATTTCTACAATTAGCATGTCAACATGCTCCCAGTAATAACGCCAACATGATGTTAATTACAACCTTCTCATTTGGCTTAGTTAACAGTTAAATAATATTGACAAATTCAAATGATATTTAAGGAATTTTCTGTATATTCTAAGACAAAAACGAATGCAGTCTCAGACGTATTGTCTGAATACAACACGTAATTTTTCATCAAAAATATAATTTCTATTTGGCTAAAACTGATGAGGAGTCTGACAAACTTACCTGAAAGTAAAAGTCAAGGGCTGCAGTCATATCTGCATTGTCAGGAAAGCACTGTAAGGATTACAGTCAGTCTCAGCACACCTCAGCGTTTTATTGTTGAATAGAAAACCTGATTGTGAATCAGTTAAAAGTCGGGTGGAAAATAAACACAAACCTTTTTCTCTTTGAGGTAATAACCAATTGCATAATTCCTATCACCAGTCTCCCTCTCTGACTGGAAACTGCAGTAAAACAACAGATATGTCAAAAAAATATATATTTTTTTGTTAAAAAGAAAAGAATAAAGAGAACTGCAATAAACAAAAACAGAACTCTTACGTTGCGTTGCTGAACCCCACGTACTCTGCACCTGCTGTACTTTTCAAGAACTCCATTATCTGTAATGTTTTATTAAAAAAACAGTTCAGCAGGAAAACCTAATCAAAACAAAATTTTAAAAAGTACCATTTTAAGTATTTACTTACAAAGTCAAATCTTTCTGCCTTATTGGAATGAGGCTGTGAAAAGAAAAGAAAAGAAAGAGGTCATCTTCTATAATCTGACCTGTATGAAGGGTGTGTGTGTCCCTACAGAGGGCAGTGTTTGAGTACTTTGAGTGTAGACTTGGGGGGCGAGGGTGTGTGTGTGTGTGTGTGTGTGTGTCATGGCTTGACGTGTCCACATTGTAGCTGAGCGTGTCGCTCCATGGACATGTGCCCAGTGTGGCCCGGGAACTGCTCATGGCTGTGCTTGAATTTCACAGCCGGGTAAAGGATCCTTACAGAGTCATGCAGTTCCTAAAAAGGAACAGTGCTCACATTCATGTTTAATGACTCCACCTAACGGATAATATCAGCTATTTACTTTGAGCCGAGGGGGAGGACCTATAGGACTAAAACTATTGAAGTTTTTTATGGATTTTCAGGTAGTTTCTACCTCGGTGCACTTTGGTGTTTTTTCAAGGAGATGTTCAGATTTTTATAGGCAACAATTTCCATCAGAGAATAAGAACAGAGCTAACAAAAGCTTTGTCGTTCAGTTCTGATTTATTTATTTTTTTGTGCACAAAGTTTTCTATCGTATAAGTGCTTGACCTTGTGAAGATTTAAACTGCCTGTTCAAACAGTGTGACCACATCTACACACATGCAGAGTCAGGTGGCACACACCCTCTGATCGGGTAGCTGCAATTGGCCAAAAGCACAAACACCCCTTTTGTAACGCATGTTCCTTCCTGCTAAACTCGACCCACATTTGATAAGAAGACCTTCTCTACTTTCAGCTGAGAAACTTTAAAAAAAAAATAAAAAAAACTCTGTTGAGGAAACACAGAGTCATGGTAAGCTCAGATAAAACATCACATGTTGCCAGCATGTCATATGAGCACAGTCCAGCTGTGACCTGGCGGCCAGGCTTTAGATTTGTTGTAGCTGCTAATGACTTTATAAAATGGGATCTTTCTTTCTAGTCATTTCATATCAACAATCTACCAACAGTCTTCAATAGAGAAAAAGCTCTGTGGCTTTTTGCTCAACCTAAATCTAGTGCGGTTTTGTTCACACATTTAAAATCAATTTAATGAAAATAATAGTTGTTTTGAGCCAGCTTATCTCCAACAGGCTAAATTAAAGAACAGGCCCACATGAGTCTTTCATTGAGACTGGAATACTCAACTAAATTGCTCAGGGTGCCACAGTTACTGAAAGCCAATCAATATGGTCTACTTAAATTTTTTTCTGATCATAAATCATTTTTATATTGAATGAAGTTTTTGGCGGACAGACTGAGTTGTAGTCCTGTCATATATCATAAAACACACACACAGACAAAAAGAACTCATGCAGTCCTGATTGAAGTCACCTGCAGGCTGGAAGTGGCCCGCGGGCCGCCAGTTGAATAGCCCTACACTAGGACGTTTAATTTCATGTCTAAATGAAGCCTGATTAACTTTTATTGTTTACCTTGATCAAAGAACTGATGACAATAGCTCCAGCGTTCACCATAGGGTTGTGTGGTTTATCTGCACAAAAACATACAAAAAAATAATAGAAACCATACAGGCCATAAACTGCTGATGGCAGAGGGATTTTTCCTATGGGGGACTTCTATTTACCATTAGCTAATAAACCAAATGTCAGCAGCATGTAGCTCCAAAGGTGAGGTGATAAAATTGACTGGGTAAAAGTTTACTGGCAAAACCTTTTGTTTCTAATAACAGCTTTGTCCGTCCACATTATGTTGTTGCTGAGAACAAAAGTTTGCTAGAAACCAAAATTTAGACTTGTTAAAAGGTTTTTAAACATTTAAGTGTGGATGAGGTCATCAGAAAAAATATAAAATTCACATTATTGGTCTGACAATTCTGGCAACAGACATTTGTGGCCAGAAATGCTGTAAATATAAACCTGAACCCTTTATTTCTCAGTTTGATGGAACATTTTGGTCCGTTCTGTTTTGACAGACAGATAACCTGTCTCCTAATTCACAGTGATGAGTGACACACTGCAGAACAACAGCAGAGGTGCTACTTCACACACAAGGACACGTGTAAACAAATGTCAGGACCGCGCTCAGCAGGCAGACTGAAGTGTCGGAACGTTTCGGATCACATAAACACAGTATGGCAGTTAAAGCTTTTTGTGTTTAGTTTTCACTCACCTTCTTCGTTCAGCGACAGTTTGTTGAACTTGAACCCACTGGGCTCTTTGCCCACGAAGCGGTGAACGAGCTCGCTGCCGAGCTCGTTCACGGCGATGGCGTACTCCAGAGGTTTTACGCACGACTGCAGGCAGAAGGGGACCTTGGTGTCGCCCACCGAGTGTCTGGGGGGGGGGGGGCGCTTAGCAGGGCCGTGCAAAAGGGTGCAGCAAATATTTAAAAAATGAATCATCCCTCACCTCTGTCCATCAATCGTGCACAGAGAAACACCCCAGAGCTCAGGGTTGAACTTTGCCAGCTGAGGGATGTAATCAGCTACCTGAAGGAGAGAAAAACATAAAGACGTGAGCGCGCCGTACAAGGTGTGCAGAGATTAGAGCTGCACGTCTCGTACTTACACATCCTCCCTCCTGTTGGTGTGCGTTCTCGTACATCTTATTGATCTGCTGGGTAAACTGGTCAAAGTCAGGGATGATGAACTTTTTTCTGAAAGCCTTAGTCAGCAGCATGATGTTGTTGCCCACACATCTGCAGGAAAAAAAACAAGATAATTAGAACTCACCTAACACAACTAGCGTATTAGGTGAGCGCTAGGTTATATTATTAAGCTAAAAATATCAATAAAATTCAGAACTCAACGGGTAATATCTAATCAAAGTCAACTCAGAAATGCAATGTTAAATTATAGTGTTGAAACTACAGTAAAACAGGCTAAAACTAAAATTTGCTAGTAAACTTAGCCAACCTCTGTTGAGTTATTTGAGTTGGACGACCGTGGAAAATAATTATTTTAACAGACAAAGACACAAGGTTTGATAATATGATCACTATAAACATTTGTCAAACAACTTATTTTTCACACTAAAGTACTAAATCTTCAGACAGCCCCCTCAGACAGATATTTTTCTACTTCAGATTATACTGAACTGAAATGCTCATCTCTGTCATGAGATCTTATTTGTTGTCTCACTTAAAGACCAACGTCGGGTAAAAAAAAGAGCAAAATTACTAAAACAGCAGCAGCAGGTCTTTACCAGGACACGCTAACAGCTATGAGGAAGCGTTGTTGCTGTAATTGCTCAGCAATGCTGCCTGCTCTGAAGGACTGGTAATGGTACATCCTGTCACAGCTGGTCTGAACTAGAATATCTGGCCAGGAGCCTCAGCTTATCCAGGGCAATGCAAGCAAAGTGGTCTGAAATATAAGGAAGAGAGAGTGGAGAAAAGCTTGAATAGTTTATGTGGCTCATTTCCAAAACATAATGGAAGACAACACTCTGTTTCACTTGTAGCCGTTACAGAGAACTCATTTGTGTTCAGAAACAGGGAACTTCATACTTTTAAGAAAGGTACAAAAAAAATATAATGCTGATTCATTTAGACGAAACAGTCGTGCTGCCAGAGTGAAATACACATCAGACAGGAAATCATATGTTTAGCACAGTGGGGGGATCTTTGTTAATCTGTTGAGCCTCCTAATGTAATAGAGTCTGGAGCTCAACCAGAATGATGCCCTTTCATTAGCAGCTCCTGAGACCTCTCCATCTTCCTGTAACCTCCACTGGCATGCCTGCATGCACATGAATGTGCTTCATAGCATCTGTCAGCTATAAAACGCACGTGTTTGTCATTCTGTTGGACTCAAATAGTGCTGACCACGAGTCACCTCCCCTCATGCAATAAGGAAAAGCATTGAGGTCTCTTAGCCCAACCTATCCTGACTGCTTGCAGATTTTTTACAGGTTTTTTAGGAATATACTTATCAGTTTTTATGCATGGGTTATGCTGCAGAGACATTTACAGAAAGCCATTTTCAAACACACGGATGTGTTTTTGTCTCACTTTAGCACTCAGGTAACTCACCTTTAGAGTCAGTGTTTGTGTACAACGGTGTCCCCGTAAATAAAGGTTAGCTTTTTTCCTCACCTTCTGAAGAGCTTCTTGTCCATCATGACCGGTCCAATGGAGTCCTTTGTGGACTGTCGCATCTGACGGATGCAGTCGCGCAGCCGAGGGTCAGACGTTAAAAGACCCGTTCTCCTCAGAGCCTGGAAAGCAAGGAAATGGGTTATGTTTGAACAAACTAATTTAACAGGGGATGCTTCAGAAATAAGTGCTGGCATTGGAAGTGGCTCCTCAGTCTGGGGTCAAACCCTGGAGATTCTCCTGTCAGCTGCAGGAATCTGATATATATGTTGATGAAATATAGAGTTGAAGAGTTTCAAAGCCTCAGGTGTGTTTACAAGGAGCTGAAGAGGGAAAGTATCATATTACTGTTGCCTTTCTCATACCGCCGTCCACACTGGCTGTGGCTGTATGAAGCACGTGTGGCTATTTCAGGGACCTCGTGAGCGCCAACCCTCCTGACCAGAGGAACTGGAGTGTTGTCTTTTTTTTTATTCAACTCTTCACATTTGGTTCAGAGAAGCAAATAAACTTACCAAACAGCTGCAGGGCTGCTGTTTAATGTTTCTGAAGGTTTTCTATTTAGCTTCAGGGCAGAAAGGTCACGTTTGGAGCTTCACACAAAGTTTGATCTGAGAATAATTTAAAGTTTTATCTTAGAGATGAGTGGGTTTTCAGTGTGAGAGGGGTTTTGGATTCTGAAATGGAATAGCAAAACAGATGAGGTGTAAATAAGTCATTATGTGCTTATTTTGTCTTTGGTAAACAAATTAAGAAGTATCAGGATGCTCCATGGTGTTAATGTACTTTTTATTTATTAAACCAATAATTTTACCCAGACATTAGAAAATAAACAACTACAGCATTTTCTTTTAAAGTCTGTAAAGGTATCAGGTAATGCAGGGATGGGCAACTGGTGGTCCACAGGCCATCAATGAGTGACTTCTGTCCACCAGTGAGGCCCCGCCCCCTTTTGTTTTCGAGGTAGACGATCTGTTCACAGAGTTTCAAGGCAAACCTGTGTTGAGTCTGGCTAGAGACGCTGTTTGCCACGAAGTATTTCAACACAAGTCGGCACTACAACATGTTGCACAAAGCTAAATATGAGAAGTTTACTGAAGTACTTAAACAGCAGTGACCTTTTACAAAAACCACAACCATGCAGGAGTCTTATGCCATTGCACTTCAGCTCGCTAAAGTGTTTATTTTTTGTTAGCTTCAAGTGTTTTGTATTTATATTTATTTAACAAGAGTAAAACTGTTACACATGTATTTGAGCATGAAGTAAGTTGCTGCACTGTGTGTTGGTTTAATAAACATATTTATGCACACTCATTTTTAACAGGGCAGTTTTATTATATTTAGGTAAGTGTGCAGCTCTTATATTTAAGTTGCCCATCCCTGTGTGGTAAAAACACACATAAAAACAAATGTAACTTTTTTATAGTACCTTTAAGAACATATTAAATTAAAGTAAAGTAACTATCAGTTTATTTAAAATATTTCCCCCCCTCTCAGTTCTAATATAAATGCTACAGCACTAAGTAGCACATTTACCATCCATCCTGCCTGGAATAACCTCCACAATCACACCCAGTCATCTGTGGCGTAACAAGCTGCCACCTGTGTGGACACATGTCCCCTGAACAGATGCCTGTTCGTCTGAGTTGCCATGGACACCAAGTTCACCAGATGTCCACCTTTTTTCATGTACGACTGACTCAAATGTCACATACAGTTAGCAGCTATAACGAAACCTAATCTTCTTTAGTGTTTTTGTTTACTGTGTCTTTTTTCAGGTTTTTGGGTCTTTGTTTTGTCCCCTTGTGTTTCACTGCAACCAGCCACTTCTCCACCAGTCAGCCTGCCACGGGCACAGGTGGAGACCGGCGCGTTTCACAAGTCACAGTTGCAGCCACTTCCCTCATCAGCCTCCTGCAGTATTCCTTGCACTCCTCCATGATTACCTCCTTGAGTTTTCTGTAAGTTTTCTGCTGCCTTGTCAGCATTTTGTTTTTGTTTAAATAAAGTTTTGGTTAAAAAAATTCTGCATTCTTGGGTCCTACCTTTCTGAAACTGTTACAATTACTTAATTTTATGTTGATAAAAATTACAAATAACAACATTCTCCCCAAATTTTGGCCTCTTAAAAAAATGCTTTTATTGCCATATATAAGGACACGTGTAGAAAAGCTTTACAACACAGTCTACACCTCATTAAATCCTAAATTAATTATATTTTTTCAATTACTTAAGACCTGAAAAACTCTCTAAATGTGGACACATCCATTTTCAGGTGATGCATCAGGTCTTAATGGCTTGAATAAAGTGTCTGGGTTTTTTATTCTAGGATTTAATTATCACATCTACATGTACAACTTGAAAAGTGTAATAAATTACAGTAATTAAAGCTCATAAGAAAGATTTTCTTATATAATGTGATAAATGAGCACAACTCTGATGGTAATTTGCTGAGTCTACAGTGTCACAGCAGGTATATTTAGACAAATTGCATAAGACAGACCATAAACACCTTCGAAATGAGATGCTGCAAGTCAGGCGGAGATGCTGGAGATGCTGTGGATTCTTGCTGTGGGCTATTTGATTACCAAGGTTGATTAAACAAGAGCGAAAGATGTTTCAAGGAGGCATCAGGCGACTGAGAGAGCGTTTTTGTGGATGTTTAAATGGGTTCTTGTTGTAAAACAGGAATGTGTTATTGACTCACAGAGGTGAACTGAGACAGGGGGATCGTCTCTTTGCCATCAGTGATGGTGTAAAACAATAGGTCCTCCATACTGGACATCAAACGGCTTCTGTCAAAACAAACCAGAGACACAAGATTTTAAAAAATGAATAAACTCTCACACCAAAAACATGAGAAGCGTCTCAATGTTTGCATCAATAACACTGCTGGCAGTGAAAATAAAGACACGTGGGCAAATATTGATCGAGATATCACATGATGCAGGCTTGTGAAAGTCCTGATCTGTCAGCTTTAAGGGCATGTAGTAAAATATTTTAATAAGCTAATTAGACTAGCTATAATATAATATTAGTTAGCGCTGTGTATTTGGCAAGAGTTTGTTGATATGATACATATCACAACACATGAGGACACAGGGGTCCCAATATATTGTATTTTCTTTTCCAAAAAGAGTTTAATTTTGAAAAAACTCAGTGTCTAACATTCAATGATGATTTGAAGGGAGATTTTGCTGTAACTTATTAAAGCATCTTTCACAAAAACATATTAGTAGATTTTATAGATAAATAAATGTTGAATATACGTCACTGATTGATTGGGCATCCTTCTTGAAGGTGACCTATGACCTTTTATGGACAAAGTTTTTCTATTGCTAGACCAATGTGGGTGCAACTACTACATTGGTTTTTAATTTAATAAGTTATAATTACTGATAATTGACATTATTATTTAGTTGACATTTATTTATTAACTAATATAATTCTGTCTTCTGAAAGGAGGTAAAAGTTAAGAACTGAAAATATAATTTTACATAGGTATATGCGACATTTTCAACAGTTTGTTTAAGTTTATGTTTTTCTCTGATCGAGATATTTTCAACAGATGACAGGTCTAAAACACACGAAATGAAAAACGTCCAGACTTCTTGCTGAAATAAGTAAGTTATTGAATAAAAAAACATATAAATGACAGCATACACTGTTTATAATTTAGCTTTCATTGGGTTTTCAAAGATAAGTAAGTTACTCATTACTTACTGCAACCCCACCATCACAGGGTCTGGGTTTTCACCTGTGTCACATTGCCATTTTCCACTGTGGCCTTGAGGGCACAAAGTCAGTAGATTTCAAAAATGTTTGATCATTTTGAATAGTCTGACCACAGGACAATTGTGAAAAAGCAACAATGTTTAAAGGATCCTCTTTAAATTTGTCATCTTTTTGTCCAGTAGACTGTGAAAAAATTAAAAAGTCGTGTTTATTGGCACAAGTTTATTCACTTGTTTGTAAGACTATGTGGTAAACTGTATATAATGTTTGTACTTTTAAATAACATAAATGTGAAACTTCTTCTCTATCTGGTCTTTTACAGAGCTGTAAGATGCCACAAAGCTTTATTTTTGAAAGGTTCAACTGCCTTGGGACACAACCATGTTAAAACCCAATCATGTATGCTGACCTGTTACTATTGGATCAAATGAACTGTAAAATTTTCCATCGTATGTTTGTTAAGCATCGCTCATCACATTTACTGCCTCTGTTCTAACTCTTCTGAGAATTGGAGTCTATAACTCCATGGGAGCATCACATTTAAAACAAAAACAAACTCAATAATACGTTTATTAATCTCAGAATTAAACACTTTTATTATTTACTCTTTTAAATTAAATTCAATGTTTAAATGGGCCTACTCTTTAGTTGGTTTATTTTATTTTGATTGCCATTACTTTTAAAGGTAATCCAGGCTTTACTGGATACCACAGCGTTAAAACTCCACAAAAATATTTAAACTAACAATGTGTGTGTGTGACATTTGGCTTTCTGCCACAGAACATTCGATGCATTATTTGATGTTATTTGGATACAAGACCCTTTTAAACTACTCTTAGCATAAAAAAAGAAACAGTTGCGCTTAGCAAGTGGTAAGCTAATATTTTACTTAAAAATGGTGGTCACTGAGGCAAAAACTAGAGCGTGGGAGGAGTTTGGAGAGGCCCTGGAAAAAGACTTCCGTACGGCTTTGAGGCAATTCTGGTCCACCATCCAACATCTCAGGAAGGAAATCAGTTCGC
Organism: Cynodonichthys magdalenae; assembly: GCA_031762555.1. Lineage (NCBI taxonomy): Eukaryota > Metazoa > Chordata > Actinopteri > Cyprinodontiformes > Rivulidae > Cynodonichthys > Cynodonichthys magdalenae. Next base: position 7,252,918 of record JARVJO010000024.1, read on the forward strand.
CACCAACAGTGTTTATGGTGGGGATGGTGGGCTGCTGACCTCAACTCGGGACATTGTGGGTCGGAGGGCAGAATACTTGGAAGACCTCCTCAATCCTACCAGCATGTCTTCCATTGAGGAAGCAGAGCCTAGGGACCCTGGGTCGGACTCTCCAATCTCTGGTGCTGAAGTCACTGAGGTAGTTAAAAAGCTCCTCAGTGGCAGGGCACCGGGTGTCGATGAGATTCGCATAGAGTTCCTTAAGGCTCTGGATGTTGTGGGGTTGCATTGGTTGGCGCAACTCTATAATATCCTGTGGACATCAGGGGCAGTTTCCCTGGATTGACAGACCGGGGTGGTGGTCCCCCTATTTAAAAAGGGGGACTGCAGAATGTGTTCCAAATATCGGGGGATCACATTTCTAAGCCTCCCTGGTAAGGTCTAATTAGGGGTCCTGGAGAGGAGGGTCCATCTGATAGTCGAATCTCGGAGTCAGAAAGAGCAGTGTGGTTTTCGTCCCAGTCGTAGAACACTGGACCAGCTCTACACCCACATCAGGGTCCTGGAGGGTGCATGGGAGCTCGCTCAACCAGTCTACATGTGTTTTGTGGACTTGGAGAAGGCTTCGACCATGTCCCTTAGGGAGTCCTGTGGGGGGTACTGTGGGACTATGGGGTACCAGGCTCGTTGATATAGGCTGTTAGGTCCCTGTACAACCGGTGCCAGAGTTTGGTCCACATTGCGGGCAGTAGGTCAGACTTGTTTCCTGTGAGAGTTGGACTCCGCCAAGGTTGCCCTTTGTCACCAATTCTGTTCATAACTTTTATGGACAGAATTTCTAGGCG
>JARVJO010000024.1:7263585-7286906 GCA_031762555.1 Cynodonichthys magdalenae
TTTTTTGGCGTTGTCGCCCCCCCCCCCCCCCCCCCCGGAGAAAAATCCACCAGCCTCCACTGTTTTAAAAGGCTAAAATTCAGCCATCTTAAGACATATTGAGATGAAATTAGTTGTGGATTGATGAACTAAGAATGATCACATCCTGATTGTCTATGCTAATCCCAAATTAGGCTAACCACTATTACCACCATTATGCTATTATTAAAAAGAGCTACATATATTCCTGCCATTTGTAAATATACACAGCTGAAGATGTATAAAGTACATCAAAGAACAACCTTTAACAAGATCTAAATGCTCATACAATATTCAAGATCCTCATCCACTTGTCCATTATTTGGGGATGATACCTGGGGTGACCAATCAGGTGACCGGGGTGGCACCAGCATGCCTCTGACTCCGCCCATGTCAGAATGGCTGGAATTTGATCCGGCAGCATTCTCGCTAAGAAGCAACAACAGCACTATTAACTAAGCTGCTGTGCCCAAATAATAACTTTTAAATATCTCTTTTTGAGCTCTTAATAGCCCAAACACCTATGTTGTTGAGATGTTCACTGAATATCAACATCAAGTAACTCCAAGATAAAGTTCATTTTAAAACTAACCAATTAGCATTCAACGCACTACATCATACCTGGGCAGTAAGAAAAGAATGGTTTAGTTTAAAATAGTTTTCCACTCACACAACATTGTTCTCACGTGTGCAATGGCCATCATTGTAATGGGCAGGCAGGCACAATGAGCTCATAACAAAACAGATTTATTTACAAGGAAATGTTGACAAACAGCACAGACAAACCTGGATATGTTAAAGAACGTACCGATGTACACGATGCAGAACACACCCAACTAATATAAAGATGCACAATAGATAGAGACACTTACAAAATCAAAAGACTAACACCTGCGAGGGAGACAAATAGGAGTGGGAGGGGCTGGGGAAGAACACAGAGCTGGATTGAAAATAAAAAATATATTTTATTCATCTATTTATTTCATATATTTTGTTCTGGCTCGTAAAATGTGTAGAATTACTGTTGATGAAGGCCAGGATACAGTTTCACCTCACTCTACCTCCCTCTCCTCCAGGTAGCTGCTTACCCCACCCCCACCCTACGTCACCATTTGTGTTTACTCAGAGGCCTCATGGCCACCACTCTAATATGGTCACTGTGCTGAAACCTGGACACCCTGTAGACCCCTGGAGCCTCTGTGCGCCTGGTACAGTAGCCAGATCAAATCCTTTCCTCAACACCACTCCTCCTTTTTTTTTATCCTTGTAGCCTCCACACCCTTCCTCACACACCAACCCCCCCTCCGATCCTCACCACGCAGCTATCCCACTGCCCTGCCATCTCGCAGCATTCCTGCAGGCCGTGCACACAGAGGCCTATTGTGTGTTCGGAGACGGCAGCAAGCAGGATGCAGTCGGAGCACCTGAGGAAAAAGGTTGTGCCGAGCTGAAACCAGCCTTAGTGCCAGATGTCGACTCATATCTGTAGCTGAAGTTTGGCTAACGTTTGGCTAACGTTTAGCAATGCTGCTGTCCCAGGTGGTCGCAGCACTTGATGTTTTAAATGACGTAGTCATTTCTATATATCCAGATTAACAGGTTTACAACCAGCTGATCTGTGTTGTTTAACTTTTGATCAGTTTGGAGAAAATTTTGCTTTCAGGGTGAATTAGTTGTGCGTTTTCTCAGTATGCATAAGTTTCATTCTAAATTGACATAAACGTGTGTATCACCAGCAGTAATTCCCTAAATCAAAGTCACATCCTGTGAACTTACATCTTTCTTTGGTGACAGAAACAGGGACTTGAACTCACAGGACTTTGTTGTCTGCTCGTACTTATGGACCATTGCATCAGCTAAAAATCCGGTCGTATAAATTCTTGAGTTTTTTGTGAATTCATCAACCTTATCATTGTTGATGCAAATTTAACTTCCAAAGTCACACAAAACTCCTTTTTGCTGATACATAATCAACGTTTCTTTTCTTTTTGTCCTGTATTTAAATTGAATCAACCCCAGCACATAGACCAGGTGGTCTTAAAGCTTTATTTCCTGTATGTGAAATGAGGACATCTCTCTACAAGGTCATGACCTTTGAATCAGTGTGCCCCTCCTCATGACAAAGACCCTCCTTTAAGCTCACACTGGTTTGGACCTGTCTACTATAGAGGCATGTCACACCTCTGACTGATTACAACATTTATGCAAAGGGTTTAAAACATTTCTAACTTCTTTAGACTTCTAGAAAAATAGACGATCTTATTATCTTTTAAATTCATCTTGATCAAGAGTTCTTCAGGTTTTCCCAACGTCTTCAAAGGCTTTTCTTTGGACTTTGGCCACTTTTTCACTCATTTTCAGTCCAGGTCTGCAGATTGTCCTGGTTGAGTTGAAGATAAAAGAAGAAGTGTGAGGCAAAAATATAAACATCTACAGCAGATGAATAGGATCTAATCGTCATATAAGAAATAAGAAAACATCCAGCAAAGACCTGACACAGAACCTGAGAGATGCTAAAATATTATTTCCTGTTTGTCCGATTGTTATTTTTGGTATTTGCCATAGATTCAACAAAAGACATGGGAACAATGTTTTGTGTAACAAGCTGCCAACACCAAAAAGCCTATAGATCACTTATCCATAGTGAGGTCATGAAGGACACAGGTCACTATCTAGCTTTGCCTTGTGAACCTCAATGTGTTCCCACACCAGAGAAGACATGAGTTCTGGGTCTTCCCTGGGACCTCTTGTGAGTTGGACATGCCTGAAAAACCTCCAAAATGAGGTGTACAGGAGGCATCCTAATCAGAAGCGTAAACCACCTCAGTTGACTCCTTTTGATGCAGAGGAGCAGCGGCTCTACTCTGAGTTCCCCCCGAATGACTTATGATACTTCATGACCATAGGTGAGAGTTGGAACATAGACAGTCATAGGTCAGTTGTTTCAACTCTACCAACCTAAGCAACACCCTCATTACTGCTTACTACATACTTACTGAATTGAGAAAAATATCTGCATTTTGGCAACAGCGGAACAAGAAGATGATATTGACCTGCTGGTCAAAGATAATCAGGCCTCAGTTTAATTAAAGCGCTTGGGAACTTTGACTGTAATGGGAATAACTTCAGATTGGTTCATTTGTAAAGGTTGTTTGTAATCCATGAGACTCAACCTTAATGAGCCAGAGATGATGTTTCTTTTCAAACATTGGCATTAAACAGATAATTTATTCACATGTATGGAAGGTAATAATGTCACAGAGCTTATTTATTTGAGTTGCACAACACTGTAGAGCTAATTTGAACAAAACTGTTTATCTCTTGGTGAAGTAGCTTGTAGCTGAGTCATAGTTGCACGTACTGTATGTCATTTATGGGAAAGTAAAGGTGCAGTTCTTGGCCAGGCCTTGCAGGTCAGGAGAGGAAGGAGAAAAAAAAAACATCCTCAGGAGCAAGCTAGAATAAGAGAGGAGGGGGAGAAGGTTCAGGTTACAGCCTCATAGGGGGTCTGGGGGAAGGACTGGCATTTTGGAATATACGAAGATCCATCCAAGGCTCAGTGGACATAAAACCACAGTGCTTGCCCTGACGAGCTGGGTGCAGAGTGCCAGTCGGGGCCCTGCGTTGGATTCCACTTAGTGTTTGGAAGGTTTGACTGCATGGTGCTGTAAGTCTCCTGGAAAACACATACCTAAAACTGCAGCACCTGACAGAAAGCCCGGTCTCCCTCAGCATCCCTTCATCTCCTGCATGTCTAATATTTAGACATGTTCAGCTTTGTGGACTCAAGAACTGTTCTGCTACTTGTAGCATCCCAAGTTGTTTTATTATCTGTGGTCCGATGTCAGGAGGAGGACGACCGTAAGTTCACTGCTTTCTAAAAATCTGTCTCCTTCATTGTTTGTTTTAGAAACTCTTTACCTGCACTTTTACACAATCTTGTTTTTTTTAAAGGGTCTAAGCTTATGAGTGAATGCAGTTTTGAAGTGGTTGGTTGTTTTACATGTCATTTGCAGAGCAGTCGGACAAATGATCTGTTTAAATTTCTCGCCAGAGTAGGACAGGTCAGGCTGTAAAGGTGTCTGTGTGGGATGGAGAACCAGGTTGTATTGAGACATCTGCTGGACATGAAGACACAACATGGGTTTTAACTGTTTTACCAAAGATTTATACATTTCCTGACTCAGACAGTTTGACTGGTGCAAACTCAGCGTTTTTGTGACAAAATATGATGTGGGTCAGACAGTGTTTAACCCTAGAACAGAAGGTTCAAAGGGTAGCAGGAAGGTGCACAGCAGGGGGGTCGATTGACGATGGATATCAGGTGTGTTTACAGCAAAATGGAGCTTTACTCCCCTCACTCATGGATCCTTCATTTCCTAACTTTTATACTTACATCATCGTGTTAATCCAAAGGTTCAGACAAATATTTCAATAAACAGATTCATTTGTGAGCAGTTCTTTAGACTTTGTATGTCAAATACTTCAGTTGTGCTTTAAAAGATTTAAAAAGCTGCATATATGTTAATTATAGCCTAAACAAATCACCCTTTCTTACTTCTCCTATGCGTTTGCACTTAACACAACGTTGTGACCCAGATGGGGAGGTTTTTTTTTTTGAAGGACCCTCTGTTTATTTACAGCACCGGCTTGTCAATTGGGCTCAGTATCCCTATAAGAGAGGTTCATTCATAGGAGCTGCAGGGCTCGTCTGCAGGTTAAGTACACTCAGCCAGCGCTGTGAAATACCTCAGCTCAGTCTGCAGATCCAATCGTTAACTGTGTCTTGTGTTGACATTAGTTTCTACGCAGTGATAAAATTTCTTTTAATAATGTTTAATAATGTGGAACATTTTCTATTCAGTCCTTTGAATTTTATACTCAGAATCTGAGATGTGTGCACAGCTACTGATATATATTTGTGATTTTTTTTTAAGTTAAATTGTAATTTGCATAAAAACAATTTTATAAGTCTATATTTGTAAAAATAAATAAAAAATATATAATCTTATTCATTTATGCAAAATTATGATGACTGATGTATTAATTTCAGATTTATGCTGTTTTATTTGTCTCTTTCTGCTTCTTCCTTCTATGCCCCTCCCATGGACCTTCTAACCACGCCTTCACTTGTGTTGCCCCTCCCACTTCCTCACTTTACCCCTCCCCCTTGCCCTCCATCATACCTCCTAATCCTTACCTCCATGATTTGAACTCAACCAACTTTTTATTTTTTATAAATCCCTATGACTCTTCCATGTCTGCTTCTTTCCTGACCCGATACCTTTTCACTGGCTCAACACGGCTAACAACCCCCCTCTCCGCTGTTCCTCCCTCCCACCCCCTGCTGGTTACTTCAGAGGAGGCAGGCGGCTGCATCCACGACGCCCAGCAGTATAATGATAAGGATGTGTGGAAGCCAGAGCCGTGCCGTATCTGTGTGTGTGACAGCGGAGCGGTTCTGTGTGATGAGATATTCTGCGAGGAGATGAAAGAGTGCACCAACCCTATCATCCCATCTGGAGAATGCTGCCCCATCTGCCCCGCTGATGCCACTGCCCCCATTGGTTGTAATTTATTTATTCACACACCTATAAATAAATTACTTTTTTTTTTTCTCTCGCTTGCGTTAATTTTTCTTTCTGGCTAAGACCTTTGAACTGAGAACCATTTCTGGAGCCATGTCAACTTTAAGAGCTTCAGTTGTTTAATGAGTTGTTTTGTCTCCATGAATGGTTCGTTGAGTGGTCCTCTACATGTTATTTATGCAGACACGATGAGCAACACTGTCAGGATTCTAACAACCCAGAGGACAAAAAAAAAGGATGTTTGGATCTGGAGATTTTCCCATCAGGACCTCTGCTCACTTTAACACAAAGCTTAGATATTAAACCACAAACTGAGTCATAAGTCAAAGATTAAATTCATGTCTTAATGTTTTCTGCAAATTTGTCAATATTTCTTTCAAAAACTTTCCCATGAGAGATGAACCTCATCAAGTTAATTTTTCAGAATCAGTTTTTTTCATTATTTTGGTGTCTTAATAACAATTATTTGATTAAACAGGTCATAGTTTATTAACAGAATATTTAGTTTTTCGATTTTTTCTAATTAGGGTCAGAATAACTTGGAACACATTTGGTAACATTTCCAAAATATTTTTTCTTCTTGGTAATGTTTCCTTTTAGACATAATTGAGATTTTCTTTTAGTTTGGAAACACACATTCCTCCTGATTTTTATTTCTTTTTTAAATATATTATTTAAAAAAGAGCATTTGCAGCTATGCTTAGTTTAATAAACTTATCTTAGTGCCAGTCATTTATTCATTGGACAATATTAGGATTTAACATTTGCTCTAAACCCTCATGTCTTTGCTCCTGCCTGCTTCTGCTATCTGCCTCGCCTCATTAATCTGATCCGGATGGGCTCATGGTTTTTGGGTTTGGTGAGTGGTGGTGTCAGATCTCTGCAGCATCCTCCAAGGTTCAGGCAGACGTCGTTGTCCAGAACAAACAGAGTAGACTGATTTGAAATCAGCCACGTTTGACGTTTAAAATGTGACAATTAATGATCTTCTTTTGTCTCCTCATCAAATCATCTGCAACATCAGAGACGGTCGGTGTTAAGGTGAGTCAGAGCAATAATGATGGTGTTACACAAAGGAAATTTAACACAAGATGAATTATCTAATCTTTTCCTTTGATCAACCAGGGCCAGAAAGGAGAACCGGGAGAGATTACAGATGTGAGTTTGGTCCCTAATCACTACCTGAAATTTTTGTTTTATTATTAAGAATCACAGTATTTAGACGTTTAATGAAATATAAATAATAAAGTTCACATCTTTTAGATTTTTTTTCTGTTGATTTGAAATTTTTCAAGCCACTTTTCTGTGATGTTTCAGTCCTATTCCTTTAAAAAACACGGCCATGTCTCACTGATAAAATCCTAATGTCTCAGAATTTCTATTAAAAAGGGAAAATGGTCTGCATTCCAGGGACATAATGAACCCAATCAAATCCTCTTAGATCTTCTCAGCAAGTTTACTGCGAGTGCATGTTGGGTGAAGAAAGGTCGGCTGAATCTCAGGTCAATAGGAGGTGATGGGTTTTAGACAAAAAAAAAAAAAATCTTGTCAGATGAAATTGTTGTCAGATTTAATTGAGCGGGTCTACCTCTTGCTAAGCTGGAATGTTTTCTGGGTCAGACGGTACCAAAGAGAAGGACTCTGAGTGAAAGGTGGTGATAAAGAATCATTTATTACAACAGTTACAGGAACCTGACAAAAGCTTTTCGTTGTATTTCGCTGCAGGTTGTAGGACCAAGAGGACCAGCTGGCCCCATGGTGAACATTTATTTGATTCTTTTTAATAAAAGCAGAAATATTGGTACAAATGCTTTGCAAACTTAAAAAAAAAGCTTCTTACAAGTTAACAACATGAACTGTGTGGTAAATAATAGTGTTTGTCATAATGTGAATAATGAGGAGACAAATATATTTGCTTTTCTCAGGGGCCCCTAGGCGAGCAGGGACCCCGAGGAGAAGCTGGCGCTAAGGGTGATAAGGTAAAAAACAGAAAACAGATGATGAAAATTGTATTTAAGGTAAAAAATATTAACATCAATATTTAAAGAATAACTTTCATTAGTTTATGTTCAGATTCACTGTAAAGGTGAATTTTACTCAAAGCTTGTTTATGGTTCAGACAAAGTCAGCAGAACATTCAGTTAAATGAAATTACATGAAATTATTTTTTAAAATCTCCTTTTTTTACCTCCCTCCACAGGGAAATCCTGGACCTCGAGGAAGAGATGGTGAACCTGGCACACCTGGAAACCCTGGCCCCCCCGGCCCACCTGGACCACCAGGACTTGGAGGCGTACGTTTAAATGAACATTTTCCCTAAACATTTAGGACATTTAGCACAATATAACCAACAGATCACAGAGTTGAAATGTTTGACTAATGACACATTTTGTGTTGCTGCATATATCGCTGTTTCCTTTTTTTTTGTTCATATTGTTTGCATTTACCTGCATCCAACAACAAATACATATCTTAGACATTTAAAAGTGTATTGAATTACACAAACAGACTAACTAAGAGCTCACAGCAGGTGCAGATTTTTTTAACACATCTTTCTTAAATGGCTGTAATAAAGCAGCAGAGTAAAGCAGCGTCCACAGCTCTTATAGCGAAGGCAGATAAACTCTATAAACTCACTGAGTTCTTTTTCTTTATGCTGTCAGAACTTTGCTGCTCAGATGGCTGGAGGCTTTGATGAGAAGGCTGGAGGAGCTCAGATGGGCGTGATGCAAGGACCGATGGTGAGATCTTTTATGTTTACTGCAAAACCACTTTTTTTTCATAATAAATATATTTTTTTTTCTGCCTCCAAGACAAAACTCTGCTGTGTGACACTGCTGATGAAATATGATGAGAAAAACTGAGGATGGAGGCAACATTGCCACCTTGTGACTCAGTGACTTTATTTCTTGTCCCAATGAATTTGAGCTCAAACTAAAATAAGTGCTTGAATGACTCGAGTACGAATGAGTTAAGTAAATTATAATGATTTTACATTCTTGGAAATGAGTTTCAAACTCTAAAACATCTAAAATATATATTTTTTCTAGCTGTGAACAATCAGTGTTCAAAGCAGGACATTTATATTAAACTGTTTTTTCTTCTGAAAGCAGTTTCTAAATAAAATCTTATGCCATGTTGATGTGTTGTCTTCTATTTCCTGAAGGGCCCCATGGGTCCCCGTGGTCCCCCTGGACCTTCTGGAGCTCCTGTAAGTTCTTTTGCTTCATCTCTTGCTTGTGATTTGGGTTAAAATTCAAGTAGTTTCTGTGTAATTGCATCAGGAATTGTTGACACACAACATGTTTTGTTATTTCAACAGGGACCACAAGGTTTCCAAGGCTCCCCTGGAGAGGCCGGAGAGCCTGGTCCAGCTGTAAGTGTCACCATGAATCCCAGAATGCATCTGTGTGTAACTGTTTTGAATCTGGTAGATTTGGTAAAGTGTCTGGCAACAATGAATAAAAACTGCAGCATCGCTTCATTTTAATTTGATCCTAACTGGATTTTCTGACTCAGCAAAATCAAGAAGACAGAAACACGTTTTGCATCATATAGGCCTGTAATTCTTGTCTTATGTGGCGCACAAAGACCACAATAATCATCTTTGCTTCATGACAGGGATCAATGGGACCTCGTGGGCCACCTGGACCATCTGGAAAACCAGGAAGTGATGTAAGCTGTCTCGAAACTTTCACCTTTATTTCAACTATGTTAACAAAAAACTAAATTATATGTAAAAGTATAAAACAAGAAACACTCTGTTTTTATGCACAGACTAAAAAAACCCTGATCTTGTTTCAGTTAATCTCAGTTTATCTGTTGATGCACCAACCTTTTTTACAAACTGTACTTTTGATTGTAAACTCTTTGCACCACAAGAGGGCGCTGTCTGTCTCCTAACAATGCTGTCAGAGCAAACTTGATTGATTCTCAAATTAAATGACCTAACGTTTCTGTTTTTTTAACTTTCCAGGGTGAATCTGGTAAACCTGGCAAACCTGGTGAGCGTGGAGCTGCAGGGCCTCAGGTGAGGGATCACGGATCCTCCAGCTTTTTCTTTTTGTTCCCAGTTTCTAACTTTAGGTCAGGAGTCAGGACACAAAATGTTGAATGAAACATCAACGCATGTGTTTGTTTCAGGGAGCTCGTGGATTCCCTGGAACTCCTGGACTTCCTGGAATTAAAGGACACAGAGTGAGTGTTAAAATCATCCCTGCAGTTATAAAGAGATTGGATCAGATCCACAGAGCTGCAGACTCTGATGCTGATCTGTCATGACTTGTTTGTAGGGTCATCCTGGTCTGGATGGAGCTAAGGGAGAGACAGGAGCTGCAGGAGCCAAGGTACAGTCACCTGACAAGATCTTTAAATCTGAACTTTGATTTTTTTTTTCTGCTCACATCTAATTACCCTCATGTGTGTTTTAATCAGGGTGAGTCTGGTTCTGCTGGAGAGAACGGTTCCCCCGGATCGATGGTGAGTGTCCTTACCTTCATCTGCTCTGACATGATAATCTGAGTTTTGTGGATTAAAATAGTACAAAATGACATAGCAGCAACTCAACCCAGATAGCAGCTTTGACTAACCCCCTCTGGTGTCTTGTTTTGTAGGGTCCACGTGGTCTGCCTGGTGAGAGGGGACGTCCCGGAGCTGCTGGATCTGCAGTTAGTAACTGTGTAGTTGCTTCAGGCAGCTATTTGTACATATTTAGATTCATTCTAACCATTTCGAAACCTGATTTTGATGCATAGCTCTGACTGTTCTTGTTGCACTCTGCAGGGCGCTCGTGGAAATGACGGTCTGCCTGGTCCTGCTGGTCCTCCTGTACGCACAATTATCTTTTTTTTCATATTTCTGTTACCTCGGCGTAACGACAGACAAAGATATTGGTGAGATTTTAGATCAAATCTGAGGGTCTGTGTTCTTTCTGCAGGGCCCAGTCGGTCCTGCTGGAGCACCCGGTTTCCCAGGATCCCCAGGAGCCAAGGTTTGTACGGACCACGTCATTCTAAACAAACATTTCTCTGAATCTGACCTGATGGAGTCAAATAATTTAAATAAATGTCAATGACTTTTTTTTTCTTTGCTTTATTATTGTATTTCTGTTTGATTTATTCTGCTGACGTTGACCAGCTTCAGAGACACATTTTAAACACTAAATTTGTTAATTATTTCATATTTTGACTTCCTTATAAGTAAAACATATAATTTAGGCAGAGATCTGATTCATTTCTACACTTTTAATCTTTAAAACCAAATCAGAGTTAGCAGTTTGATATGATGGTGCAAACTAAATGAGTTGTCTCATCAGGGAGAAGCTGGTCCCACTGGTGCCCGAGGAGCTGAGGGCCAACAGGGTCCCCGCGGAGAAGCTGGTACACCAGGATCTCCTGGACCTGCCGGAGCAGGGGTTCGTCAAAACCTAACCCTGAGTCTGATTTATCCATTCAGTGAGACCATTATCTGCTTACTGGTACATTATAACTGAAGAGTGTTCCTGGGTCTGTGCAGGGTAACCCGGGTACTGACGGGATTCCTGGAGCCAAAGGATCTGCTGTAAGTCCACCTGCTTTAGTAGCTGGTTCAGATTCCTCTGTTAGCTTCATGTTACTTTGCTCGGAGATTTGATTACTTCTTGCGTCATGAAGGGCGCTCCTGGTATTGCTGGTGCTCCTGGATTCCCCGGCCCTCGTGGACCACCTGGACCTCAGGGAGCAACTGGAACTCTGGGGCCCAAAGGACAGTCTGTAAGCCAGTTCATGAAGATCCGAAACTAGACGAATCATTGTCTGTTTTCTGATACTAAACTGTTCCTTCTGGTTTTCTTTAGGGGGATCCTGGTCTACCTGGACTGAAAGGTGAATCTGGACCAAAAGGAGAGCTTGTGAGTTGCTTTTTTACAAAAGACCTAAGATCCAAATCCATGAAGAGAAACCTGGTAAAATGTGTAGATTTACTGAAATATCTCAATATTTCCAGGGCCCTGCTGGTCCTCTAGGTCCCCCTGGTCCTTCTGGAGAAGAGGGAAAGAGGGGCGCCAGAGGAGAACCTGGAGCTGCTGGACCAAACGGACCTCCAGGAGAAAGAGTAAGAAACTGAGATGAACCATTTGTGCTCAACTTTTAGTTGCCATTGGCTCAAACACTTATTATTCAAATAAACATGTTTTCATTTTGTCATTCTTTTTTCAGGGAGCTCCAGGAAACCGTGGTTTCCCGGGTCAAGATGGTCTGGCAGGAGCTAAGGTGACTCCTAAACTTACCCAAAACCATTAATACGATGAAGTTTCTGCAGCTGAAAAGACTTCACTGGTGGTGAAACATGTTTTAAACTCTTGTCTTCTGTCCCGTAGGGCGCTCCTGGGGATCGGGGTGTTCCTGGTGCCGCTGGGCCTAAAGGTGCTACAGGAGACCCTGGACGCACAGGAGAGTCTGGTCTTCCCGGAGCCAGAGTGAGTTCAATATCAGTACAGAGAGTCCGGTGGCTTCGCTCAGTTGGCTGTAAAGAGTGAAAGATTTTAGCTTTAGTTTGTGCTCTGTGAACATTTTGTCTTCAACACGTGTGTCCACCTGCCACAGGGACTCACTGGTCGTCCTGGAGATGCTGGTCCTCAAGGCAAAGTTGGAGCCTCTGTGAGTAAAATCACAGCTGTTACTTTTCATGCTATAATGTAAAGTTTTAAAAGAGCTAATGAGTTTAAATGAATAAAACTACATTTTTCTTAAACTTTTATTACATAAAACACCATTTTAAAATATAACACACTATAAAAACTGGTCAACTAAAGACCTGTGTTGAACTGGATTAAAATGCTAAAAGGTAAATTGTGTCTTCTTAGAATTCATTCACTGGAATTTTTGAATGTTGGATGTAAAATCAGTGTGTTCTGCATATATTCATAACAAAAGCTGAATCTATGCTAATGTTTGATTATTGGTTGACAGGGTGCCCCTGGTGAGGACGGTCGACCCGGTCCACCTGGGCCTCAGGGAGCACGTGGACAGCCTGGAGTGATGGGATTCCCCGGACCAAAGGGCGCCAATGTGAGTGTGCACAGGTGCACAAACGACACACCTGCTTTAATCTTTTTGCACTTTAAAGCTGATGCAAATGTCTCTGCAACAGGGTGAACCTGGAAAAGCAGGAGAGAAGGGACTTATAGGTCGTTCTGGTCTGAGAGTAAGAACATTATTTAACAGAAATACTCTGTTCTCTAGTAAAAATCACCCAAACAGATCCAAAATGTCACATCTTCAGGTCCTTTTCCTGATGTAAGTACTCCTCTCTCCACAGGGTCTGGCTGGAAAAGATGGTGAGACCGGACCTGCCGGACCTCCTGGTCCAGCTGTGAGTATTTCAGTGCAGGTACATGTTTCTGTAAGACCACAGTCTGCTTGAAGGATCTAACGGGTTTGAATCCATCCACGCAGGGACCTGCTGGAGAGAGAGGAGAGCAAGGACAGCCCGGACCCCCTGGCTTCCAGGTGAGTTTGTATTTTCATCAAAACCCGAAGAAAAATGGAAACATTCGACTTGAATGAGAAGCTGCCACACATTATCATTCAGACTCAATCACTGTAATGATCGAATCTGTATTTTAAAACATGAACTCATCAAGTCTTTTACTGTTGTTGGACAGGGTCTGCCTGGACCAACTGGGTCTCCAGGAGAGGCTGGAAAACCTGGAGATCAGGTGAAATATTTTTTAGTTATAAAGTTTGATCTAACCTGTGTATTTTATTTTTTACATATTACAATGCTAATGCAAACCAATAACTCAATTTGGCGTTTAAACACACTCATCAGTCAAACTTTCACATCATGACCTCGTTTATTTATCTCTAAATAATTTATTTTGTATTTAGTCTTTTTAGGTTTATATTATCAGCTGCTGTGAGAAAAGAGCCGGTTGTTCTGCAGATGTTGTTGTGCTAACTGTTTTCTGTGAACTCAACAGGGTGTTCCTGGAGAAGGTGGAGCTCCTGGTGCTGTTGGACCCAGAGTGAGTTACCATCGTTGTCAGTTTAGAGCAAACCTCTCATGTTCAGGGAAACATTTCATGCATGTCTTTAAATGGTAAATGTTATAGTTGTGTAGCGTTTTATCAAGTCCCTATGGACTCCAAAGCTCCTCACACACACACACACTGATGGTGGTGAGCTACATTGTAGCCACAGTTGCTCTGAGGCAAACTGACATTAACTCAGTTTATTTCACAACACTGATCCACTGCTTGGTGTTCCCTAACAGGGTGAGCGAGGCTTCCCTGGTGAAAGAGGTGGTGCTGGTTCCCAGGGTCTTCAGGGACCCCGTGGACTTCCTGGAACACCCGGAACTGATGGACCCAAGGTCAGTAGATGACTTATAAACCCACTCAAGTTGTTACTTCTTAAAGGGTAGGCCAGACTGTGCGGCTGTCGCTCCTTTCCTTCATATTCATGCAGCTTTAAAGAATATTTGAAGTACTTTGTGTCTGTTTATGGTACTGAATCCTTCACAGTTTTATGTTGTGACACAAAAGAAAACCTGATAAAACCCAGTGAGGTTCAGTCTTGGTCCTCAAGGGCCAACATCCTGCATGGTATAGATGTTCCTCTGCCTCAACACGTGATCTCAATCAATAAGAAATTAACAAGCTTCTGCAAAACGTGATGATCTGCTGATGAGCAGGAAAACAACTAAAACAAGCAGGATAATGGTCCTCAAGGACCAGGACTGTGACCAAGAGGCCAACAACAAATATCCTATTTTTGTCTTTGAACTGGTTCAGATTTCTTATCATAACTTAATGAGAACAGTGACTACAGAGAGCTTCCACTTGTTGCTCCAAACCCAATAATGACTCTAAAAGTCACTGCTGACCAGTGAAAAATGATCTGTTTTAACATTAACCCTCTTTAACAATTTTATTTTTATTGGCTCATATAAATCTTTAATGAAATGTTATTTTGGGACAAATCTGGTTACCTTTAAAGAGAGTCATGTTAGCTGTTCAGCTGTGTTCAGTTTTCAGCCTGAGCTAAACTGAGCTAAGTTAATCAGCTCATCAACCAAATATTCAAGCTTCTATATAATCTTAAGGTTTTTCTTTAAATGTCTTAAGAGGAAACATGTAAATTAAAATGTCCTGTAATGCCATTTTTCTGGTTTCATGGAGTATTTTATTTTATTATTTAAAGACTGAATGAACATTTTTGCCCGATGAAACTTTGTAGCTTTAAGGTGTAGATTTAAAAAAGTCTTGCTCTCAAAACTGGAGCAGCACAGCATTCAGGTAACTGTGAGTCACAGGAGAACATTTCAGGGACAGTAATTTCAGAGAAAATTCAAAATAAATCAACTGAATTATTGTAATTATTATTATTTATTAGGGGGCGATTGGACCAGCTGGAGCTCCTGGATCTCAGGGACCCCCTGGCCTGCAGGGTATGCCTGGAGAGAGAGGAGCCGGTGGAATCCCCGGAGCCAAGGGAGACAGAGTAAGTTTGGGATCACAAGTGAAATGCTTGTCGGTGTACTGCACGGTGTTTTTACTGTGATAAAAGTAATAAAAGTATATTTTTCTCTTTTGTTCAACAGGGTGACAACGGACAGAAGGGACCTGAAGGTGCTCCTGGAAAGGACGGTTCGAGGGTGAGTTCAAGATAAATCTGTGTTACTTCTGTTCTCCTCGCTGCATTTTCTCTCATCTCTCCATCTGTGTTTGTGTTTTTCACAGGGTTTGACTGGTCCGATCGGTCCTCCTGGTCCATCTGGACCCAACGGAGCTAAGGTAGGTGTGACAGAGCTAGTTAAGGACTCAAGGACTGACAGTTGGACACAGCTCATTAAAATAAAACTGAATAAAACAAAGACAGTAGTTATTGTTCAAATTAAATAAGTTTGGCCTCATTTGGCCTCTGCACCACTGTTTGTATCAGTAATGAGATGAAGCAGAATTTAGGTTGACTCAAAACCTTTAATTATTGTTAGTTGACAGCTTTTTTTTTTACAAGCAATCTGTTTTTGATCTAGGGTGAGACCGGACCTACAGGCCCCACCGGTGCTCCAGGTGTTCGAGGTGCTCCTGTAAGTACTTCTTTAAAAAGAAATGTTCCTACAAGGTTGTGTAGGAATTTTACAGTGTTGAGAAAAAAAAAGAAAGAAACTGGGTTATGGAAAAGCATTTATGCCCCTAAACTTATGTTGTTTTTTTTGTTTTTGTTTTTTACTGTTTCATTCTTTTCCTATTAATTAAATAAAAAAGATGGACATCAGTATAATGTCACATTTTAGTTCATTTACCTTGAATTTAACGTCGATGCCTTCAGTATCATAATGTTTTATTTGTTTTTACTGACTGAGGATCATCAACATATTAAAAATACTAAAAGTTGTGTTTCTGCTTTCTCCCATTTTGAGAACTGAATCAGCAGGACTTGGTTTATGGGCACTGCCATGCTTCTGTTTTATGCATGATGTCATTTATTACAGCTAAAGCGTCAGAAATTAATATCTGAACAAACAAGGTAAAAACAATGTGAGATAACAATAGTCAACCTGAGGGGAAAAAATGACAACTTGAGTTGTACTTTTATTTTTACCAATAATAAAGTTTAGCTTTTTTATGTGAAGGAGGCGGAGCTAAAAACATCTTGTTTTACCTTCCGTGTTCCCATCAAATTTATAGGAATATATGAAATACATGTCCATACAACAACATTTTACTTTATCTATTTTTAGAGTTTATGTAGTGTTTTTTAAAGCAAATATTCTACAAATCTTTGTATTTGGACATTAAACAAGACCAAAACTAAGAAACCTGAAAATTTAAGTTTGGATTTTTTTTTTATAAAAACGTATAAAAACTCTAGAGACAGGCTTGTGTTGATCAGCTGATGTGATTTATAATCTGATACATCCAGTAACAGAGTTACAAAAGCAATCACCACAGCTTCTTGTCGTATGACAGATTCAACTGGCAGCCAGCGGGCCACATTTGGCCCACGGGTGACAAAAGTCCGGCCCGCCAGTTGGTTCATTCATCTCTTAAACCCAAACTCCTGGTTTTCTACTTTAATTACTATAAATTCTTTTAGTTAGACATACATGTGTAGTATCTACAGAAACATTAGAATCTTGGTTAAAGCTGGTAAAAAAACATTTTTATAAACACTAAAAACAGTTAAAACTACAAACAGCTGAAGATAAAACTAAGAGAAGTAAAAATTAAATTTGGCAAGACAGAGATGTCAAAATAATTTGTGGTAAATAGGAGCATAATGTTTTATTTTTGTTTTTGATATTGTTTTAATATCACTACTTTTATTACATAGGATTCTGTATGCTGTATTAATAATTAAATGAAGCAAAATAAACTAATACAAAGTCAACAAAACTTTGTAATACTTGGTTTATTTACATGACTTTAACTTCTGGACGTTCAGCCTCTCACCTGTTGGCCTGCAGTAACTGTGGTTGATCTTTCTGTTCCAGGACTTTATTGACTCATTCTTCAGTTAAGAGTCATTAGAAAGAATCGTCCTGTTATTTTTCCTCCTGTTTAAATGGATATAGTCAACAGGTTAATGCAGAATGTGTTCAGTAAAACTAAAATGAATGAACCTTTTATAAGAGAAATTGCTTTTCATGTTCATTTTAATATTGTTTTTGTATTTGTGCTCCAACAAAAACCAAACAAATTAAATTGAATTCTATATTTGATTTGAATTTCTTTTTATATTTAAAATTTATTTTGCTGTGTTCTTTCCTGAGAACGTTTTGCTGCTTAAAACTTTTGATTGGTTTTATAATGTCTGTTTTTACTTCCTTCCTTCATTTATTTATTAACAGAAACTTTTTCACTCCTGTAGGGTGATCGGGGTGAGCTCGGTCCTCCTGGGCCCGCTGGCTTTGCTGGACCTCCTGTAAGTAAAAAGCAAGAAGGAAAAAGGTCTTCATGATTTCTACTGTTTGTCAAATTAAATCCTGTTTTTTGGACATCCGCGCTCTTATTGCTGTTCTGAATAATGTTTAGGGCGCAGATGGTCAGCCAGGTGCCAAGGGAGAGCTTGGTGAGGGCGGACAAAAGGGAGAAGCTGGTGCTCCTGGACCTCAGGGACCATCTGGAGCTCCTGGACCTGTGGTGGGTATTTAAGGCTAAAAATTAACCTAAAAATAATAATTTGTCCATAATTTAAACCAGATGTTTTTTATTATGTTTTAAAGTGACAGGTGTCTATTATGAATGTTATTATTGTTCTTTTTTTAGGGACCTACTGGCGTATCTGGACCCAAGGGAGCACGTGGTGCTCAAGGACCTCCTGTGAGTAACCACTTTGCACAACATTCAGAGCTCATCTTATAATTCTGAACCATAATTTAACTGACTGATTGCACAAGAGCATCATAGTTCTGCCTAAATGACTTCACAACGACCATCAAAATTTAATTTGATGAACTCTAACCCTGTTGTACCAGTTTTTAAATCTTTAAAAAAAAAACAGCCTCAACATTCAATAATGAGATGCATCCAGTATCAGTGGGATGTGCAAGAAGACATTTCTGTATGTTACAAACCTGGAGTAAAATTCCATGATGAGGCTTATTTTGGCCTAAGAGTATTTGCATCAACTTAAAAATATTTAAAATTAAAAACCAGATCGCAAGACTGCTTCCATGTTGGAAAAAAGTAAAAGAATATGTTTAGATTGCACCACATTCACAGGAAATAGTTCTCAGAAAGTGATGATTTATGAATCTGACTTAATTTAAAGTAAACAAATATTTGTTGCAGTTCATTTTTTGTTACAACTTCCAGTTACCATCTAAGCAAAAAACAATTTAACCCTTTTTTCTAATACAGCTATAATAAGCTTTGCAGAGATGCTTTTGATACCAACAGACTGTGAACATTTACAGATAAACCTCCAGCAGGTGGAGCATATTAAACTTCATCACATCATGAACAATGTCACGTTTCACTTTACTGACCCACATGAGAAATGTTGCATAAATCTACTAAACATATCAACCTATTGTTGATAATATTAACAATAATAATAAAGGTCTAATCCTTTCTGGAAACAATCAAAATTACAATAAACTCTTAAATAAAGAAGAGACATAATGGAGTTGCAACAACACCAGGAATCTGAAACTGAAGTGCTTCAGCAGGATCCAGATGTTTTTAGATTTAATTATTAGTTTTCTGTTTATGAGCCTGATCACCTCAGATACTCTGTCCTCCTGCTGGACCTTCTAATGCATCCCATTCAGAAGATTAATAATTATTTTAAGTCAATAAAAGGTTTACATTTTCATTAGTGCATGTGCTTTATATATCAGTTTTCCATTTATTGTTTTTTCTTATTACTATTTTACTTATTTCACAAATTTGCACGAGTACTTTTCACACATTCCTCAGATACTTGGTTCAAAAAGAGTTAGAATCTTTACTGATGAGTGAGTTTTTATTAAGTTTTCTTCTAGAACACACTGATTGTTGTGTCAGAAATGAAAACAAAGCAGAAACTAAAAAAAAGTATTACAATTGTAAACACACTTTGTTTAAGTATTTTTTCTCCTCCTTGACAGGGAGCCACAGGTTTCCCCGGTGCTGCTGGCAGAGTCGGATCTCCTGGTCCTAATGTAAGTATTTAATAAGTTTAAAGTGCCGGTGACATCAGTTTTCCTGTGATAAATAAGAATGCATTATTGGAAAAATAACATGAAACATACTGAAAAAAATGAATTCATGCCACTAAGATTGGTTGTTGGGATCATGGCAGCGACAGGAAGTGATGTCAAACAGGAACTCCTGCATGTAAACATAGCATCAAGGCTAACAACAGCAGAGTTTAGAGTTTGTATAAACAAAGATCAGGGACCATGTCTTTTTTTTTTTATATTAAGATGTTTTTTTCCACATTTTGTATTTGTAGGAAATTCATGAAGAAAACTTTGAAGAAAACAAGAGTTTAAACTGATTTTATGTTTTAACTCACGAGTGTTTCATCCCTCACCTGTTAAACTTTTATATGTTTTCATCAAAGGGTAACCCTGGTTCTGCTGGTCCTGCTGGCCCTGCCGGTAAAGACGGTCCAAAGGGTGTGCGTGGTGATGCAGGTCTTCCGGGCAGAGCCGGAGACCCTGGCCTTCGTGGACCTGCTGGCCCTCCAGGAGAGAAAGGAGAGCCTGGAGAGGATGGGCCTCCTGTGAGTTTGAAGACTAAACCTCCTCCTGTCTGCTGCTAAAGACAATTTCTTTATGGAGTATGAGAACTTTTTGAAATCAGTGAGTTATCTTTGTTTCTGTTTCCCTTTAGGGTGCTGATGGGCCTTCAGGTCCTCAGGGTCTGGCAGGATCTCGTGGTATTGTTGGTCTGCCTGGTCAGCGTGGAGAGAGAGGCTTCCCTGGTCTCCCTGGACCATCTGTAAGGGCTTTAGCTGCCGCCAGTTTGTTTTAGCTCAGACACCCACCTGTGTCTGTATATTAATACCAATACTTCCTGTGTGTTCAGGGAGAGCCTGGTAAACAGGGAGCTTCTGGTGGAGCAGGTGACCGTGGACCTCCTGGACCTGTAGGACCTCCTGGACTTACTGGACCTGCTGGAGAACTAGGCAGAGAGGTCAGAGCTGCTCAGCAACAATCAGACAGATTACCGGACTAAACTGGAAATAACACTGGCAACACAACATTTCAAGCACAACATTTTTTTAAAAGTGTTTTTGTGTCTCAGGGTACTCCTGGGTCAGATGGACCTCCCGGTAGAGACGGGGCCGTTGGAATCAAGGTGAGAGGCTTCGGCTGCACAGAAAATGCTGAAATCTCTAAAATATGATTGTTGTTGATGCAAGTTGGAGCAGAAACGGTTCTTAGTGCTCATCTTCACTTTGTACAGGGAGAACGAGGGAACACTGGTCCGGCTGGCGCTCCTGGAGCTCCTGGTGCCCCCGGTGCCCCTGGACCTGTCGGACCCCTTGGCAAGCAGGGCGACAGAGGAGAGTCTGTAAGTAACACCGGTCTCTGAATGCCACAGATAAAATGTTTTAAACATTTCATACGAGCAGCTATAATCACTGTGTCTTTCTCAAGGGGGCTCAAGGACCCGCAGGACCCCCAGGACTAGCTGGTGCTCGAGGAATGGCTGTGAGTATCATCATCTCTGACAATTTTGAATTTGAACTTTGTCAAAGTGCTACACTTTTTCACTGCCCTTCAGGGACCCCAAGGACCACGTGGAGACAAAGGAGAGGCTGGTGAGTCTGGAGAGAGAGGGCAAAAGGGTCACCGTGGCTTCACTGGTCTGCAGGGTCTTCCTGGACCCCCGGTAAGTGATCTAATTCATTCTGCAGTGCCACTTTTTTTTTTTTTAAAGAAAAATCTAGGTTTTTTATTCTGAGCTTATTTTTGTCCTGATAGGGTTCTGCTGGAGACTCTGGCACTGCCGGACCCGCCGGACCAAGCGGAGCGAAGGTGAGAAACTGAGAGAAAATAAGATAATTCAACTCAGTCCTGCAGCTTTTTAACTGTCAAGATATGCGATAATGAAGAATATAACTTAATCTTTGTGTGCGCCTTCAATCAGAAGATAAAGAGGACAGGAAAGGTTTAATTATTCACCTCTGAAATACGACGGCATCCAAGACATTTTGTAATTACTCTTATGAGGAAAAGTGTCAGACAGACGGAGAGGAGCGTGATTTATCAAACAACCCCTGCTGAGATTGGAAAATAGGCTTTAGCGTCTAGTCTAGATTAGCTAAGCCGTGTGCGCGATAAGAGAGGAATGAAAGGAAATGTCAGCACACAAATTAACTTCATGCACAAGAAGGTTCTGAAGTTGATGGGGAGAAACTGGAGGTGAATTAAAATTTCAGATATTTTTCTTGTTCAGGCTAAAAGGTGTCTCAAAAGAGAAAATAGGCTGATAAGTTAAGGAAATTAAACAGTTTTATTTATTTATTTTGTAGGGACCACCTGGACCAGTTGGACCTGCTGGCAAAGATGGATCTAATGGACAGCCTGGCCCCATTGGACCTCCTGGACCTCGTGGACGTTCTGGAGAAACTGGTCCTGCTGTATGTAAAGACAAACAAACAAACAAAAGTACAACCATCAGATGCCTGCTTTCTACTCTATCCAGGTTAGGTCTAATGTCCTGTTTTTTTTCAGGGTCCTCCTGGTAATCCTGGACCTCCTGGTCCTCCTGGTCCACCAGGCCCAGGCATTGACATTTCCGCCTTTGCTGGCCTGGGCCAGACTGAGAAGTCCCCCGATCCGCTCAGGTACATGAGGGCTGACGAGGCCTCCAGCTCTCTGAGGCAGCATGACGTCGAGGTGGACTCCACACTCAAGTCCCTCAACAACCAGATCGAGAACCTGCGCAGTCCCGACGGCACCCAGAAGAACCCGGCTCGCACCTGCAGGGACCTCAAACTGTGTCACCCTGAGTGGAAGAGCGGTCAGTGGACTGAAACATTCGACCAGACATCCGACCTCTGGTCTTATCTAACCACCTCTTTCCTTTCCTCAGGCAATTACTGGGTGGATCCCAACATCGGCAGCACCGCAGACGCAATCAAGGTCTTCTGTAACATGGAGACAGGAGAGACCTGCGTCTACCCGAGCATCGCCTCAGTACCAAGAAAGAGCTGGTGGACCAGCAAGAGCAAGGACCGCAAACACGTCTGGTTTGGAGAGACCATGAATGGAGGATTTCACGTAAGTCCAATAAATACATCATTATTATGTAGGAGACTAACGAGGAAGCTGTTGACCCCCTTTCCCTTTGATTTGGTCCACAGTTCAGTTACGCTGAGGATGGCCCTGCTGCCCTCGCTGCCAGCGTCCAGCTGACCTTCCTGAGGCTTTTGTCCACTGAAGCATCCCAGAACCTCACGTATCACTGCAAAAACAGCATCGCCTACATGGATCAAGCCACGGGAAACCTGAAGAAGGCTTTGCTGCTGCAGGGCACCAACGACGTAGAGATCCGTGCCGAGGGCAACAGTCGGTTCACTTACAGCGTGTTGGAGGATGGCTGCAAGGTGGGAGCATGGTATCAACCATTAACAGATATTTTTCATTTTATAATAAAGTCATAGTTACAAATTTCTCTCTTGTTGACCAACAGAGTCACACAGGCCGGTGGGGCAAGACCGTCTTCGAGTACAAAACACAGAAAACCTCCCGTCTGCCAATCGTAGACATTGCTCCTATGGACATCGGAGGAGCAGATCAGGAGTTCGGAGTGGATGTCGGCGCCGTCTGCTTCTTGTAAAGTGGAGAATCAAAACAAGCCCCCACCCCTCTAAACACAGGAAATAAATAAATAATAATAATAAAACTCAACCATGAAACAACACAAACACTTCCACAATAAAGAAGACTGGAAATTGAAAGTAACAGAAAATTTATAAGTTTTCTTTCACAACAAAGTGCTCTCCAAGATGTACTTCCTGGATGCGAGCACTGAAGGGCACCGGCAATATCTGTATACCCCACCTGCATTCTATGTCGACCCCCCACACCCCCCACACCCCTCCTCCCTTCTCTGAGATCCAGTCATGTTTCCCCCTGTGGCCCAGCTGATAACGGGGGCGAGTCTGAGTTGGGAGAAAGCGGGACCAAGCGAACACGTTACGGAGAACAGAAACATGACTTGATGTCACTTATTTATTGTCGAAACCTGAGCGGGTTGAGTTGAGGTAGGCCTGGCCTGGGGTTCAC
>JARVJO010000024.1:7292051-7313289 GCA_031762555.1 Cynodonichthys magdalenae
TTTTCTTATATTTTGTCAAATTTTGAACATTTTTGTTTCAGGCAGGTAACCTTTCATGTCGGGCAGGTAACATTTGGCATCACCTGCCCGATAGGGCAGGTAAAAAAAAAAATCTTGTCGAACCCTGAGTGGGAGGCAATTAAACTGTTAAACTGTAATTCATACATCGTTCACCTGATTTGGATGTAAATACCTTCAAATTACAGCTGAACGGCTGCAGTTGAAGAATATCTTGTTTGTTTCATTTCAAATCGATGGTGGTGATTAAAACCAAAAAGATGAGAATTGTGTTGATGTCCCAATATTTATGGACCTGACTGTATATCACATCATATACAGTACATCTCATATTATTTGTATATTATAATGCATTGAACATCGTAAGTAGGAAGAAAAGACAACTGAATGTCATTTTCTGGACTCTCTAAGATGTTATGGTGCTCTTTTATCAGCTGAAGCCACAAGTCTCTCCCAAAACATAATCAAACCACCAAAAGGGTTTTTTGGTAAAACTGACCACAGTAAGCAGAGCTCCATGCCGGAAATTAGGGTGGAACTGCATCAATCTCGGCTCTGTGCCTGGCTCCCCCTGAACAAAACCACTAGGAGGAGAATGAATGAACAGTCTGTCAGTGCAGGTAGGACACCCAAACATCACTCAAACAAAACAAAAGTACAAACCAGGGTAAAAGCTCAAAGATGGGGCTGGCTCTTGTTTTAAAGACGGCGATAACTGCGGGTCGATTTGCTGCTTGTGGATCACCTGAGGCAAAGGATGAGAACCAGATCAGTCACTTAAACCTAAATACTGAAGAGCTCCAGGAGGTCAAACAAAAGAAAAGAGTGACCTTTAAGAAGCACAGCGAGTCGTTCTCCTCTGGGATCCCAGGATACAGACTGGATCTCTCCTCCAACACTTTCACACAAACAGGAGAGAGAGAGAAAGAGGGTAAGGAACACTCTGGAGGAGATCGTCAGTCTAATCTCAGTGCTTTTCTCTGCTCCACGCTCAGTGTGGCGGCTCTTTGTTCTGTTTAAACAAGCTGGCTGATGAAGAGCTTGAAGGCACCTGTGATACTAAATGAGGTTAAACATGACTATGATGCAAAGATCAAAGGGTACCAAGAAATCTGTTTGCATTTTAGCATTTCTTTCAACTAATGACGGCCGATGAGTCATTTAATTACGCTCTCTTACAGGATGTCTCCATCTGGTGTTTTAAAGGTCGTCTCTGATAGGTCGGCCACAACGACTGCTGTCTGTGGCCCTTTGATTGAGCTTGTAGTGAGGCCTGAAGAAAAACACATTAGATAAATGTTACTTACTTTTTAACATTACAAGCTACCAGCACATGTACAAGATGGTGAAAAGTTTCAAGCATTTTAATTAAGAGCAGTGTAAGTTTATTTAGTGCAGACGGAGGGATTTAACCTGGTGTTCTGGTGAAGGTCAGAGCGTAGATAACCGTCTCTCCTTGAACAGTGAAAAGAAGCCGACTTCCATCTGGACTCCAACAGCCAGACTGAATGAAACGAATGAACATTAAAGACTTTTCTGTCACCTAAATGAAAAATAAAAGTTCAAACACTGAGACTTTACCTGACAACGACCCTTTATACACGGCCAGCGCTCACAGGTCCACATTCTGGTCTCCCAGACCCTAAAAAGAAAAAAAAATCTCATTTTTTCTTACCCCTGTAGAAAAGCTTTCAACGCAGCAAATTCATCATATGTTTATAAACATTCATCTCAGGCAGTAGATCAATAACAAAATCAGAGTTTTTTAATCGAACCTGAACAAGGCGGACGGCGTGGAAGCCAGGACATGGCTGCCGTCTGGCGACCAGGACAGGAAGGTAACGCCGCCGCCTCCGACGCGCTGAAGGGGCACGCAGCTCTCTGCAGCGACGTCCCAAACCATCATGGCCGTGTCCATCGGTGAGGCCGACAGGAGGAGGGAGCCGCTCGGAGACCAGGCGATGGACGTGACGGGAGAGTGACCAAGATGGGACAAAACCTGAGCGCAGCCGGACGAAGGCCTGAGCGCGTCGACGCCAGGGACAAACAGATAGATTCAATCAAAACCGAAGCTCAGGACAGGAAATATTTAAAGCTTTCCTTGAAGTGCACGTGACATGCATGTCCTTCAAACACAAAAAGTCAAAGTGCGTTAATATTTTCTTTTTAGGGATGCAGTTCTGTGGATAGTTTGCAGCCCGTTTCTGAGGCAGAGCACAGACTGTAAGTTTATATATCAAAACGTTTCAACTCCTTCAGGACATTCAATGACTTTCCACAAAAAAAATTATTTAGATGAAAAAATTATAAAATTGCAAAAAAACCGCTGAAATTCGCAGAAAGCAACTGAAAGAAACAACATGTTTTAATTAGCAGAAAGCAGCTGATATAAGTACAGGGTTTAATTAGAAAAGCTGAAAAATTATAAAGATAGCTGAAAAAGAACAAAAAAATAGCAAAAAAGAAGCAGCTGAAAAAAAGCCCAAAGTTTTAAAAATGAAGACCCAGAACAAAAGGTGAGAAGTGCAGTAAAGATTTATAACTATTTTGAATGATTTTAAGGATGATGAATACAGCTCTATTCATTTTCAATTTAAAAAAAACATCTAAAGAAACAGCTAAATACCTCAAAAGTTAAAACTGCTAAAATATTACTGTTAAATCATAGACTTAATATTCTGAAGGAGTTAAAACGTTTTGACATATAAATTTTTGAAATGGCACAAAAAAAAAGATACATTCAAAAAATCCTACAAAAAAAGGATCATCTCGATGGTGTGGATGCTTGATGAGCATTCACACTGTTGTCTTATTTTCAGAAATGATGGAGTTGTAATAAGTTTTAAATAATATCTAACGTTTCTTAATATAAAACAAAGGAACTGACATCTGACAGCAGTGTTGGTATTTTTAGCAATTTGAAACATTTGGCAGCTCCTAAAAACATTTAGAACTTTATTTTTTTAAGCATTTTTAAATACCTGAACCCTCTTAAGGAACCAGAGAGGTCCCTGCTTTCACTCACCTGGTGGACAGGGAGCAGGGGTCCACGTGCCACACCAGTAAACAGTTCTGGCAGGCGACGGCCAGCGCCGACGCACACAGAGGCTTCCACTGCACCGCTGCAACGTTCTTCTGCAGGCGGTGCTTCAACGTGGGTGTTATGGCACTGAGAGGAGAACAGATGATGAAGAAAGAATACAGATGACTGATCGGCCTTTTTTACATTTAGGTAATTACAAAATAACATCTGTCCAGTTTGCTTTCAAAGTTCCTTGAACTGTTTTACTGTCTTTCAGAAATACGCACAAGTTGGAGCATTTCAGACCGACAGCTTTGAACGTCTGCTTTAATCTTAGCGTCACTGCTCTCTTTTTAAAGTTTTAGCTACGGCACCTTTTGGGATTGTAGATCTTGATGGAGTCGTCCAACAAGGCGACAGCAAATTTATCAGTGTGAGGATGCCAAGCGAAGGCTCGCACCACACAGTTGGGCCTGGAAATACAGGAAGGATGGGTCAGTGCTTCAACAAAACAAAACAAAGGGTTCAAAACGATATATTTGGATATTTGGAATAGAAAACATATCACAGTTTAAAACCTGACAAGAGCTGCAGTTGATCAACTTTTCAATAAAACACAATTTTAGGCAACTAGACCAGAAAAACAAAGATTCCTCACCCCAACCCAATTTTTTGCCAGAGTTTTAGATTAAGGTCCTCTTATGTAATGGAGGTATATAGAACAGCAGGAGTGAGTTTTTACCATATGATCTACTGTAGCACCGACGGCGCTAACCAGAACATGGAAGTGTCTGCATTTATCATTACTGTACATATTGACAAAAAAGTGAACAATAAGGACTAGTTTTGTAAAAAGAGTAAAACTATTATTAATAATAATGAAAATGTTAATATTTTAGAGCATATTCTAATTTATATAAAAATGACAGAAAACTGTGTGAGTTATGGATGAACCAAAAGAAGAGAAACTGGACAAGACGTTTCGTTTCACAAGTTAACAGATTTGATCTGATTTACCTCATTGTGAATGTGATCTGACCAGAACAGAAGCCAATAATGTAACGGTTTAAAACTAAAATATTGATTTATGTAGTATTTACACAGTGTAAAATATTATATATTTGAATATTTTTAGGTTTTTATTAGAGGAACCTGAACTGTTGAGAAGATGGTTCGCTAATATCAGTAGATACAAGTTTCATCCTAAAGTATCACCAGATATGCAGTGAATATTTTCTAAGTGTCGACTGGTAAATATTTATTATTATTATTCGACAAGTAAGAAATATTAACTATACTTTATAACTATTTAAAGTCTTAATTTTTCAACTAGCTAAAGGTCAGGTTGAGATCATTGTTACTTATAAATGAAATATTTTACTTATAAATCATTTGCTGTTTTACATGATTATAGAATGAAATTAACATAATCAATAATTATATTAACTAATTAGAAATAGATTACAAAAATGACCATCACAGATCCAGTTGCTTTTTCAGCTGGGAGTGGTTGCCCTGCTTGTGCGCTCCGAGTGTGTGCTGTGAATGACTCTCAGCTGCTGCCACATCAGATTTAGGTTTAATATTGACACATACACACAGACAAAGTTTTTGCATGATTAGTCAGCATTCGCAGCATGAATTAGGTACGACTCAGATACTACCACACAGACACAACTGCAGATTAATGAACTGCCACTTACCAGTTCAGCACCTGTGAAAACTCAGCGATCATGTCCTCGCTGCTCAGCTGCAACAAGACAAGAGCAGGTAAATAACAACAACAACAACCGATCGGACATATTTAACCAGCCTTACTGTGATGTGAGGAAACAGGGAACCGTGGAACGAGGAGGTCCATCGGAGTAATGCCAGGATGCACCCAGACGTCACCGACAGCCACTTTGGCACTGAAAGAGTTACAGCAGAGTCACCGTGTGCACACCGCGTGCAGTGACAGGAAGATCAAAATCTAAAACCTTTAGTGCATCACGTACCCTCTGCATGTGAGGTGGTGATTTCATTGAGCAGCCCAGAGAATCCACCGTCCCTCCTGAAGACAAGTTTCATAAATGATCTCTTAAAGCGACAGAGTTAAAGTCATCATCATCCTCCAAACATTCTGACAGCAGCTGCTGCCCGCAGAGAAAGGAACATTTAAAAATGTCTGCTGATTTGCATGACTGAGGTGCAGATGTATCCATTCATTTAGCTGTGAAGCTTTTCTGAAGCTTTTTGCTCTTTTTCTTTTGGCTCTTTCAAAACTTTGGACTGAATGCACACACAGGACTGCAGTGCTTGTTAAAAGGTAAAAACATCTGTGGTTACTCAGAGTATCAGTCAGGTGAATTTGCACATTTAAAATAACATGACTGAATCCAACAAATACTATAAAATATTATTGTTTCTGTTGCTGGTTTAATTGAAACCACAAAAAATGTGATGTTCACTACAGCTGCAACATTCCTGTCAATTACTAAACTCACCATCTCAGTTAACAAAACAGAGACTTTTAAATAGCTCAGGCCTGTACAACCTTATTAACATTGTATATTGATGCAATTGTGTCACTTTTTGTTCATAGAAGCTGTGCAAACTAATGTTGAAAAAGACTACATTTATGAGATATAAAAATAATGTGGCCAAAAATTGTGGGTTTCACATAAACTAAGTCTTTAGAAAAGACACTGGAATGGAAAATGCACTGAAATAGACAATACATGTCAGTGGAATTAAATTTATGGATAAGAACAAAACAGATTGTAGAAAGCTACAAATCTTTTCCAGGTCTTTTCACATAACAACTAGATGCATAAAAAATATGAACAGTTAACATTTAGTTTTGATCAAATTAAATAGAAACACATTTAAAAATGTATTTGTTTCAAAAGCGGAATAAACTTTAATATTAACATAAAATTACCAGAAATACTGTCAGTATTTACAAAATAAATTGAAGAGCTTCTGCTCCAGGAGAACATTTGAGGAGTTTTCTACATGCCTGGGTGCTTTATGTACAAAAAACTTAAATTGATTTTATACTGAAACATTGTGAACCCACAAGCAAACTGAAAACTGTGCATACATATAAATCTAAATACATTTTGTTTTTACATCCTAATGAATGTGCAACTGAGCATGAGGCATCACCTTTAACACACCTCCATTTAAATATGCTTTAATTAAGTTTTATTGCCCAGCACTAGTGCACACCTATAAAATATGAGAAAATATAGCCAGCCATAAATATTGATCAGTTATACTTTAAATGCAGAATCTAAGCCTCGTCCGCTAATGTTACTCACATGGATTTCAGAATATTATTGTAAATAAAGACAATGCAGTGGGGTAAGGATGAGGCTGAGTCTTCACTTCGTCATGCATGTGTTTTTAACATAACTACTGTAAACACAGAGACACCTACACTTTAATATCCATTCTTTAATTGCATACACACCACATGGGTGCATTAGTTGTTCATTTATGTCTTCAATGTGTTTGATTTCAAATTATAACATTTTCCCAGCATACCAACAACAGAAAAAAATGTGCATTTGCAGCAATGAGATTGGCATGGGGCTGTGCACATTTCATTATTGATACATCTGAAGTTTTGTGTGGTAAAGGGCAGACGCCTCGTTTTGTTTATGAGTCCCCAGTAGCACTGAGGAAAATCAAGCAACTGTTTTAAAAATGAGTTTAACAGCTGGTTCTGAAACTTTGAACCAGGATAAAAAACAACCCAACATGCTGAATGTTCCTACCAGGCTGCTGCACTCCTCATCCACAGGGTTTCAGAGTGATCCAGGAAAGCTGCTTTACTGCTGCTTTCTGTGCGACTGTGGAGCTTCAGGGACTCTCTGGGAAAATTCAGACTCAGAGGAATCAAGTCCTGAATGAAAAACAAACACCATAAAGTTATTTTAACAGGCTGCATGAATCTGCATTTAAATAAATGGTCAGGGTTTAATGGCCATCGACAGCACCATTGACACAACATTATTTAAACAACTGTCCCTCTTGTGTGAATCTTGTGTTGTTAACCTGTTTGAGCGGTTCTTCTGTGTTGGTAGTCCCTGACAGCAGCTCGTTGTTGGACTCGCACAGAGTTGTCTGTCCGGAGGGCAGCGGAGGAAACAAAGCCAGAGAGCACATCTTCACCACGATAGGACTCTGGAGATACACCGTGGACCCATTTAAACAAGATGATTATACGTTTACCTTTCAACTAGTCGAGTTTACTACCTAACTAAAGCTGTAACGACTAGAGCTAATGCTTTGTTGTCGCTGCTTTTTAAGCAACCTATATGTCGCTAAAATTACCTTTTTATGTCCTCCACAGCGTGGTTTATTATGATTACCCGACTTTCTAAAAATAGCTAAATAGTTTTGTTGTAGTTGTAAAGCCACACTTTTCTACTTTCTGTCAATCCCGCCGTGTAGGCTACGGTAAACGGAGAGGGTCAAAAAGGCTCGAGTTTATTTAGCATACAAACTGAACAAACTTCGAGGTGCTGCCCCCCTCAGGACACAGAGTGGTAATGCATCCAACTGTGACAAAAAGACAAGCAGGAGCTTCTGATAGATGAAATAAACAAATAAACTAATTTGGACGTTAAAAACTGAGATAGTCTTTCCACAACGTTTAAACTAAGCTTAATATGTTAAAAAATTTAATAAATTCACAAGGGAAATTTATTTATAAGCTTTAGGCACTCATTGTCAGCATTATTTTATTATTGAGACAAATCTAAATATTTTGAGATCAAAGATTCTGAATGGTTTGAGAAACTGTATTACGCATAAAATGACTTTTATTCAAATATTGTAAAGGTTATCGTCATATATTGTTTTGCTGTTTTTTGCACAACTCTATATTGAAAAGGTTGCGAACTTGTATTAAATGTAAATAACATTAGAACACAGTGATTTCTAAATCTCATAAAGAACACTTTTAAATTCTCACAGATCAATGAATCTCTGCTCAGCTTCTGAGAGATTCAGCCTTTCTTAAAATGCTATTTTATACCCACTCCTCTTACTTATCTGCTGCCAAATGCTCCTAAAGCTATTTCCTATTTGCAGCCCTTACATTTACAGATATTTTATACCCCAGTCTCAACATTTGTTGCTACCATCAAATACGAAATTACTTTTTTCCCCCCAAAACAGGTACAAATTTCTAAGTTTAGATGTTTTATATGTTTACTATGTTTCATTATGGATAAAATTTGATGTGAAATTTGCTATTCATTGCATTCTGCTTTTATTTGCAAACACCCCAGTGAATGGGGGTTGTGTAAACTATTACTGTAGCGTTTTTAATTATTTTGATGAGTTTAGATAAAAATTGTAGAATTGTCATTATGTCACTGAACTTGTCATTCTTTTTGCAGATAATCATGCTTTCAGTGGATCACCCAGGATATGGGGAGAGTTAATGTTGTTGGTGAGGGGCATCAAAGCCCGTGCTGATCCAGGCCCACCCACTTATCCCTTGCTGATAAAACTCAGTGAATGACGTTGGTCTGTGTTCACAGATTTTGCGAATGAAGGAGTTTTTTTAATATAATTTTTTTAACAGTGCTTTTTGGCGCCCCCTGGCGGTACAACTCGCACTTCCGTGACGTCAATTCAGCGCTGGGAAGGAGACAGCGCTCCTCTCTCCCCCTCTCCCCCCAGCTCCCCCTGATCCCCCCCTCCCCATAACGCGCCTCACGTTGCATGGGTCCCCGGTTGTGGGTAAGACATTTGTACCCGCCGGGATCCTTCCTTCCCAGGGAGGTGAAAGTCGCGGAGTGCGAGGCGCTGGAGCCCCGGGAGCTGGAGACAAACAACTAGGCGGACGCGTCGACAAGCTGAGCCCACCCCTTCTTCACTTGGCAACGCGACACCATCCAGGCAGGAAGGTATGGGGGAATGTCATGCTACCTGCTTCGAAAGCTGCTCTCCGGTTCATGACAAACGGACCGGAGGCGGGGGGGATTTTTTTTTTTTTAGTAGGCATCTCGCTTCTTGATTCGGCGTCGTCGCGCGGCTCACGCCGAACCGAGCCGAGCGTCGAGGAGCGAAGGCAAAATAAGAAGAAAAAAGAATCATGTGTGTGCACTGAAATGCTCCTGAGTGTCAAGCCGCTGCGGCACTTTTCAGTCGGACCACAGCGCAGCTCATCGAGCTGCTGAGTGTCATCATCACATCCTCGGTTATTTAAAGATTGATCGTGCGCGCGCGTGTGACTACGTGAGTGTGTGTGTGTAATAAGTCGCACAGGCCCGCTGGATGTTTGGTCTTTTTTTACGCACTCATGTCGCTGCAGACTCTGCTGCTGGACCTTTATGTGAATCGGGTACATGTGCTTTTCTCTCACACACATTGACTGAGAGGAGGTTATGCAATTCTTCATCACACACACACACACACACACACACACTTGGTGCATCATCGCTTAGCTCCACATGTCACACACCGATCCTGGGACAGGTAAGAACAGGTGACAGTCAGGAACTGAGGACTTCATTCATAAAGCACATCTCCACTGGGCCGTCTGCTCCTGTTCACGTGCGCGCGCACACACGCACACACACTGAGCCATGAGGCTTCAGTATGATTCAGCCTGGATTTGCTTGTGAAAAATGAGCTGGATAAACTGAGGGACTGGCTCCAGTCCTCAGCTCCAGTCACGATGGCTCTATTTCTGGTGTTTTGCGTCGTTCTGAATGACTGACAAAGTTCATGTAAAGTTTGTAGAGAACACTGAGGAAGAGGAAGGGTAGGACTTCAGCACTGAACAGATCCACAGTGCTGACCTGAGGGTTTGTCTCTGGAGCTGTCCAGTGCTGAAACCAACACAGAGCTGTGAAAGAAGCTTTAAATCACCAATAATGTCTTTAAATGTTGCAACCAGGCTTTAGTTTAATCCTTTAAAGTGGTCTCAATCAATATTTCTCCATGTTTTCAGAAGTTGTGGCAAGTTTATTTGGATTTTGGTTAAGTTTTAACTTATTTTCTGTCCAGAGTTTGAACCATGACAGCATAATGGGCCTCATGCAAGAACATTTTTGTATTCTTATCCTAAATTCCTCTTACTTTTGTTCGTATGAAGGGTTCGTACAAACATGCCACGTCAAATTCAACAAACGCTTCTATCTGCAGGAAAAGTGTGTAAATGAGCAGCGTAAACGGCTCATTTCCACACTTTTCCTGCAGATAGAAGCGTTTGTTGAATGAGCAGTGTAAACTGATGAATGCCACCTGTTTGTGAATTTTGTTCGCATCGGAAAAAAATCTTAGAATACGAGAAAACTGGTGAATGCCAAAAGTTCTCCTAATTCACTCGTACTCACAACTTAAAAACAAAAATGTTCGTACGAATGGTTCTTGCATGAGGCCTATTGTTCAGAGTAGTTAAAATCATGAAGAAAGTAAATACAGGTCAGGTTGTAATAAACTGGAACAATCTGCCTCTTTGTGACCAGCTGTGAAAAACTACAGTGATTTCATTGTTTCCTGCTGCTGAGTTTCTGTGTGTTTGTCAGCAAAATATATCATAAACCACCAGACAGGTTTTAGTTAAACTTTTAGACTAATCGTTGGATTACAGCTGATTATTAGCTTCTGCAGTCAACCCAGTTCAAGATGATCTCTGCTAGTTGACCCTAAGCAACACAAAGTCACTATAATTACATTAAATTAAAATACAGATATTGAGTTATAATTTGGTTTGGTAGTGATTGAAACCTGAACACAAACACATTGCATGAGATCTCAGCTCATTTGCATAATGTTATTTTAAATGTTTGACCTAAATGAGTTTAAATCTGTTATTTTGCAACATAGAGCAGATTTAAAACAATCAAATGAACAACTAAAGCAGAAATATTCCTGCAGTCTTCTTCTTCTGCTGCTGTTGCTGCTGCTGGAATGAACAGGAGTGAAAAAGCAGTGAAACTTTCTGAATGTGGTAACTAAAAACTGGGTCAGAAAACCCTAAAACCAGAGTCTTGAGATGATCTTATGAAAAATAAAAGAAAGTAAATTATTACTTAGTGTTAGTATTACTAATAGCATATTTACTATATTTGTTAGAAAATATAAAAACTGTAGTCATGATTTGATAAAAGCAATATTTATTTTTTATTTATCCATTTATTTCATTCATAAAAAACAAAAAGTCCATTAAAAATCAAGAACAAAGTATTTTATAAATTTAGAGCCTCACATCAGGTACAGAGGTCAAAACTGCACTTCCTGTTTTCTGTTTCTTTTAACTTCAGATCTGCTATTTAAACACAGACATGTTTGCAGAATCTTGGCTGAAAGCTCATAAAAACATTTCTACATCCACCAAACAGTTAAAACTACAAGCAGAAAAGAAATTAGACAAAATGGCAAATCTGTAAATATGTGTGGATTGTTTTTGACTTTTTTTAAACAAGTCGAAACAAAAAACAAAATATTTTTGAAAGTTGCTTATTTAAAAAAAAAAACATGGTTTTGGGTAAATTTGCTCCACATTAACATTTTTCATTGTTTTATATGAAAAGGGTGAGAAACAAATGTGTGGGTAATTAAAAAAACAACAACTAAACATTCAAAACAAGTCTTTTCAGGCAAGTAAGAAAACAGAAATAGTTTTTGCAAATAAAAACCAAAGATTTCCTAACATTTGTCGATGGTGTTGTTTTCCTGTTTAGTTTATTTTAGCAGCTTTGCACAGGTAATGGCCACATGTGGATTTATGGTTTAAAAGTTTTAGCCTTATTCATTATAGTTTTAAAATGGTTAAATACTGTAAAATGCAAAAAAAAAAAAAAACTGCAGGCCAGGTGGAAATAATCATAGTTTTAATCTTTAATATCCCTGAAACATTAGCAGCAGCTTTGATACACTTCTAATAAAATCTGTTAAGAGTTCACTTTATTTTGATTCCAGGTTTTTTTAAGGACAGTTTGAGACAGTTTGAGACAGACTCAGTTACATTTCAGCACAAACTTCACTAAAATTCTTGCGGCTGATGAGATGAAGTGCTTTGTTTTCTTTCATTTTCCTTTATGTTTGAATTATTTAAGGATAAATCTTTATTATTATTTAGATAAAATTGTTATATATGACTTTACCAGGTCAGGAGTTAGTCTGTTTAGATGTGAAACATGAAGGAATGAGTGATAATAAATTCTGCATCAGAACTATTTCACCATTCTTAAATATTTCTAATCTATTTGTTCTCATAATGTTCCTCAGGTTCTCTCCTCATCCCTCCATCCTCCCTAACCTGCTGTGTTGGGGAACCCCCTGATGAGTGGGACCTGTATCCATGAGCCCCACGCCCCTTCCCCTTCCCTGTCAGGCTTCAGCACCCCCATCTCAGAACCGCCCTATCGACGACTCGATGGAGACACCCCTGCTTGCACCCCGGAGACGGACCTGACCCCCACGCAGTGTGTCCTCCGTAACGTGCTGTCCATCGACCCCAGCGGACAGGGGGGCGGCAGCAGCCCCAGTCCCAGTGATGGACCC
The DNA here is from genome assembly GCA_031762555.1 of Cynodonichthys magdalenae. Taxonomy (NCBI): domain Eukaryota; kingdom Metazoa; phylum Chordata; class Actinopteri; order Cyprinodontiformes; family Rivulidae; genus Cynodonichthys; species Cynodonichthys magdalenae. The sequence continues at coordinate 7,304,608 of JARVJO010000024.1, forward strand.
TCAGCCCACTTTGACAACAGCGTGCTGAAGCTCCACGAACATGAGGCCTGCCAGTGCGGAGGCGGCGGGGCAGAGGCGGGGCACAGCCCAGAGGCCGGTGCTGTCCGGAGACCCTCGGAGAACATTAGGCTCCAATCAGGGAGCGGGGGTTTTTTGGAGGGACTGTTTGGGTGCCTGAAACCAGTGTGGACCATGATTGGGAAGGCATACTCCACTGAACACAAACATAACCATGAAGGTAAGTCCCACCTCACTGCTGGGGTTAAGTGTCTGAGTATAAAACTGAAGAAGTTGGGATTTTGTTTAAACTGTCAAAACAAAAATAAAAATTCAGAGGACTGCCTTTAAAGATAATATTTCAGAGAATGTCTCAGAATAAAGATGGCAGAGGTTCACCTGTGTCACTAAAATAATAAACTGATCTGATCCTGTTCTGGGCTCAGAAACACTTCTATAAACATGTGCCTGTAAACACAGTTTGCATTAACCATCAACAAATACACACAAAGATAAGGCCACCACCTTACAGAAACAACATCCTCTCTGAACCAGAGATCTGAAATCTGGACAGAAAACTGTTCTGTGGTTAGACCATGAAACTTTTTAAATTCTTTTTGGAAATCACAAACACACCATCCTCTATGATAAACAGGAGAGGAAACATCTGTTCTATTGGCCCACAGGTCAGACAACCTGCTTCTTTGATGGTATAGGGGTGCATTATAACTAACTCACACACATAGAAAGGCATCATCTGTCCAGAAAAGTGTACACAGGGTACCTGCTCCCATCCAGGAGTGTTTTTCCTGGGAAGTTCTTGCTTATTTGAACAAGTCAGTGTTAACCTACATACCTGCCTGCAGTCCAGAGTCAGACCTTACACCATTTTAAAACATTCAGTGCATCATGATACAAAAACATCCAGCAAAGAAGACTCATGACTGTTGACCAGCTAGAATCCTACATGAGATAAGAATGTGACATTATTCTCCTTCACCAGCTGGTCTCCTCAGCTCTAAATGTTTTCAGACTGCAGCCCAAGCTTCACAGTGAGAAACACGACCTCGTCCTAACTTTGTTTATATTCAAAATGACCCCCCCCCCAAGAAATAGACTATTAGTTTTCTGCACCACAGCGTTGTGGGTAGGAGTCAGAGGTTTTTCTGTAAAAACAAACTGCTGTTATATTTGATGGATGCCACTGCGGTTTTTAATTTTTCGTTTAGCTGATGAATTTTGTGAATTCTGGCAGAGAAAACAGTGGATGAGGTGAAATGTTGGTGTTGATGCACTGAAAGTCCTTTTGTGAGCGAGGAGTGCAATTTAAGTTTTTCTTTGTAAAAATGTAATTTTGTAACTTAAAACTTTATTTTTAACATGATTTGGATTTACATGATTTTTGTACATTTACGATAAAATATAATCACTGCTTTGTTGTTTAGTCTTTCAGTTTGTTTTGAAATGTATTCTTCTTATCTGCTCTTACCCACAGACGAACTGAGCGAGCCATGAGATATTCAAGTTATTTGATTATTTTAAGTTCTAATTCATTATTTATTGTTTTTTTTTTGGATCCCCATTGGCTTCCACAGCAGTTGTCACTAGTGTTCCTGGGGTCCATAAAACCAAAATACAAAATTACAAAAAGGCATATAAATAAAACTAACATACTCATTTCAAATGAGTTTTAAACTGTACCCATCACTGTAAAATGCAAAATTCTGCTTAATAAAATATTTCAAGTAAAGCTAACCTAACTTTTATCAACTTCTTTATACTCATCTTAATTAAGTGATGTGAACTTTTGGATAGAAAATGCTTGGTAAGTTAATATATTTAAGTTAAGTCCACTCAAAAACGTTAAGTGGGGATTTTGCATTGTAAAGAGTTAACACCTAACATTCTGGGCACACTCAGATCAACTTTACTCCATTTCCTGCTCAATAACATACCTGCTAACCAAAGAGATTTATGCTTGATTCTGAACACGTCTCAACTTATTTTCATTGTCGGCTGTTATTTACCCTTATGGTACACTAAATTGGTAAGTACATATTAGTTCTTTGTGTATAACTTTCTTTGTCATTAGTGTGCTGTTATAGTTAAAAGTTTAAATATTGCCTAAGTTTACCACACATTTACTTTCAGAGGCCAAAGGTTGTTACATTTTTAAACTTTATAGTTATTTAACATAAAATATGTGTTTGCATAGTTCTTGTTGATGTTTATATGATGCCTGCAAAAACATAAAGCAAGTATGGTAAATGTTACTTGATAGATGAGGAAGTAATGTAATAATTGTTCTTTGTATTCTGATACAACTGTTTGAGATTTGATTTCATAATGTAGATTTATAAACTGTCAATTTCTTAACAGTTTGTTTGTAGTAGATTTTATTTCTTTTAAATTGTTTGTTTTGTTTCTGTCTCAGACAACCAGCGGGACTGACCACTGGACCGTCCACTTGTCCTTAAAGGTCTTCATCTAGTACTTGGTGACGACTCCAGAGTTCTACAAAACATGTTTTGCAAATTTTCTGTTCAGGCTCAACACGTGCTGTAATTATCTAGTTTGTAAAGTTTTATGGTTTATGATGTACTTTCTATATACATGAGAAATTCAAATGGGGTAAAGAAGTGACTGATTTCAAACCACCCAGGTACTTGTAGTTCACAAGAGTTTTACATGTTAGGTTATTTTAATGCTTTGAAAATGTATTTTGTTGTAGGTTGCCAGAAAAGAAGCAGCCTTGGTCAACGTACAGTTGGAGTGCTGACTGTTCTCCCTGAGACAGAATGAAACACTCCAGCTCACATCCACTGCTGCAGTTCCTTCAACAAGTTTGAAATCATTGCTGGAAAATGTAAATATGTGATGGGAACATGTTTTTATAGATTATTAAAGGTGATGTTGTTGGTGACGTAGGTTAACATGTTTCATGTTTTAAAAATGTATTCTTTTGAGGCAATGAGTTTGCATACATTTTTAAGTATAGTACTTATTGTGTTTTACAGTGTAAATGTGACCTTTTGTTAAGATCCTAAATATATAAATTTTTAAAAATAAAACATTGAACCTTGTGAACTAAACATATTTTGTTGTAGTTATTTTATTAAGTTGAGACAATATGTTTCCTAGATTCTTAAGTAAACTGTACTTGTTCATGTAAGTCGGACTAACTTGATGTAGCTACGTTAAGAACAGGTTTCTTACTATTTCTAAGCTAAAACAACTTTAAAAAGTAAGTTTAATTTACTTAACATAAATAAGTTCATACAACAAAGTCATAAGTACACTGAACATGTTTATGGTATATGGCTTGAACTTATATAGCGCCTTATCAAGTCCACATGGACCCCAAGGCGCTTTACACTTCAGACATTCACCCATTCACACACTAATGGCAGTAAGCTTCAGCCACAGCTTCCCTGGGGTGCACTGACAGAGGCGGGGCTGCCATGCACTGGTGCCACCGGACCCTCTGACCACCATCAAGTTGGGTGAAGTGTCTTGCCCAAGGACACAACAATTGAGGCAGCTGGAATGGGGAATCGAACCGGTGACCTTCCAGTTCCTGCACGACTCCCCTAACCACTCCGCCACAGCCGCCCATTATCTTAAGTAAACAAAACGTAGGACTAATAGTTAAATTTACTTACATTTTTCAAGGCAATGATTTCCAGGATTTTTTTAAGTAAGCTCAACTTATTAGATTTTAGAGTGTACTTTACTAAATGATCCAGCAGTTAGTTAGAACCTTCTTTAGTCCTTCTTCTTCTCTAGTTACTATCTACATAACAATGTAATGTATACCACAAAAAGCTCAAAAAGCAGATTTATAGCTTAAACATGATTGTCAAACTCATTTTCAGTAAGGGCCACTTGGTGGCCCTCAAAGGGCCAATTTTAATTAATGTTTCGTTTTTACTTTCGACTAAACACATCACATTCCTCTTCTCATTGTGACGACCGAGCACTGCTAAGAAACAATAACTGAGCTCTACCTGGTATTTCCTGTATAGAACCAGTGGCTGTGTCCAAATTCAGGGGCTGGATCCTTCAAAGGACCTGGCCTACAAGGTCTAGATGGGCTGGGTCCTTGGTCAATCGCAAAATTGGATGGTCTAGTGTTATGTTGCCAGTGCTTTCCCCGGTGTATGTCTTGACGCCTAGTTACCATGACAACGCTAAGCAGAAGCAAAAATAGCTCGAAATTAGCAAAATATAAATAAATTACAATGATAAATGTAATAAAACAAAAAAATTAGCTTAAAGGCAATATTTGAAGAACTAAGGGACATGTAGGTGTATGTTTATTTCACTATACCAGCTCGTTTGATTTCTGACAAGAATAATATAAAAGAACATGTCTATACAAAAGAAAAAAAACATTAACTATACAACTGCTTGAAACTTTAAACTTTTTTTTTTAAACTGTACTCCTTTCTCTTGCTTTGTCCACCATTACAAGCAGGAAAAAAAGTCTCCAGTCAGCCCGAAATGCATGATGGATTAGGGTGGGTCGAGAAGGATCCATTGGAACCGTCTCTCAAATCGGGGGAAAAATGAGGACGCATTTGTTGACCGCATCGGAGGAGTCTTTGAATTTGGACACCCTCAGCGTGGCTCTGTGACGTAAGCCGCCGCCGAATTCGGCCTTCAAAGGATGCAGCCCCTGAATTTGGACACAGCAAGAGTTTTAACACGTCCTCTTTTAAACACAGAAAAGTATTACGTTTACAACTGACCAAATGTGAAAAAAGTAATACAGATATACTATTAAAAGCAAAAATAGTAGAGTTTTCCTCAATGTTGAGTTGTGGTGAGTAGCTGCCATCTTTAATTCTAAACTTTCCCACTTTTTGACAAGAAATTCCTACTTAAGGTGTGTTTTAGCTTATATTTACAGCTTGCCGCTGGTAAGTGGGAAATTCTCACTTCCCAGTACATCTTGGCCACAGCAAAAGTAGCTGACAAAAATGCAGCTAAATGGAGATTTTACCAGCAAATTTCACTGGCTACTTCTGAACCCTGCACAGGTCTACACGGTAGTGGGATGATGTCATTTTATGATTAAAATAATCAACATGCATTATGGGAGATGTAGTTTATGATCAGTGCAGGATTCAAAGCAGCATGAGTCTTTTTTACAGCATTAATACATCTTTGAAGCTCTAGCGGGCCTCATGAGATGCTGTGGCGGGCCACATTTAGCCCACAGGCCTTGAGTTTGACACACTGGCATAAAGATACGTATGAAAAATTTCAACTATGATCTTAAAGGAAAGTTTAACACAAATCAGTTTTGAGCAAATACATCAGGTGTAAATGCTAAATGGAGTAAATTTACCAGTTGAATTTGCTCAGATCCAGTGGCGTTTCCATAGCAACCCCAGCATTTATACCGAATGACCTGTGGCCTGGCCGCTTTGCACATATGTAACTATGAAATGGACTATTATTGAACTTGTAAGTTTTAACATTTGATACTTTTGTTATTGGACCAAGTTTCTATGAAACTCATCAAAGTTTTCACTGTTTTTCTGCTGTTTTTTTGGAGTTTGATTTGCTGACGAACTGCTGTTAAAACCTTTAAGAAATGATTTTATTGTAAACTGTTTGTTAACGTCCACGTTAGGTTTTAATTTGAAAAGCAGCTGTGGCTGTGAGATAAATGTAGAGAAGTAAAAACATGGAGTATTTAAAGTGGCAGATGAGGGACACCACTTGAGACTAATTATTTTAATCAAATATCCAGATGTCCATCACTGTGTACTCAGTACTATCCCGCTCTTCTGGCAGCCTGTCCGTGTTTTCGATGCTGTCGGCCCGGCTCGACCCGACGTCAGTTCAGATAGGAGAAGGAGGAGCGATCATGTGCATCTGCTGCTGCTCCCAGGAGAACTCCACCCTCCAGTGGACCTCATGAAGAATTGATTTGTGTGTCTCTTTTTTACTCTGCCAGACTTGTCCGTCTTTAGTGACCGAGTCTTCACAGTCGTTTAGGCGATGTCAGAGTGACAGGACACATTAAGCTCTGAGTGGATTTGTTTTTTCTTCTTCGTTTGTCTTTACTTTAGATGTACATTGCATTTTGTCACGTTACAACGACGGACTCTAAAGTGTTTTACTGGGATTTTATGCAATGATCGACACAAAGTACCACACAGCCATGAAGTGGAAGAAAGAACGGTAGAAATTTTGAAAAAGCTGAAAAGTGTGGCGTGTGTTTGCTCTTGTTTGTAAAAATGCTCAAGCTCAGTCAGATTTGAAGGAGAGTCTGACCACAGATTCACAGTTTTAGGTCTGGACTTTGATTGGGCCGTTCTAACACAAAAATAAGCTTTGATCTGAACCACACGCATCAAATTCAAGGCCAAAACTGGCCCTCATAAATGTTTTATCAGGCCCCAAAGGTAATACTTTAACTTTAAAATAGATTTATGGTTTCTCTTTTCATCTCTGTATTTAGTGGATTCTTCTCATGACAGCTGGCTAACTTTCAAGACAAGTATTTTTTTTTATTTTTTAGTAATCTTTGATTTAAGTGTGGAAAGAGCAGCAAATAATCAGCTTTAACCTTCGTTATCTGTTTTTGTTTCTCATTTTAAAGTCAAATAATTGGATTTTTAGTGAGGGTTTTCATTTTTATATGATTTGTTGGATTGTGATAAAATGTATCTCTAAGATGTAATAAGTGAAAAAGTTGTTGGTAGAAAGTAAAGAGACAAGATATATATAAATAAGACAAGAATGCTAATAATGTCTACATAAATTTAACCTTTTTGATTTATTCGTAATGTTCTAAATCCTACAGAAAACATTATTTGGGAAAAGGTCATTTGTATTTCTGTAAAAATAATTTACTAGATAAGATATTTTCATTAAATATTGAATATTTTACATCATATATTAATTTTAGTTGGGTTATTAGAGTTAAAGGAACTGAATAGAAATGCGTGCCATACTTCAGAAATGTATTTGTAAAACAAAAAAAAAATGTATATAATTTTCCTTCTATTTCATGTGTTACATGGTGTTGGTGGATCATAAAAACTCTCAGTAAAACTGCCTGCTGAGCTGACAGTAAAACATTCATTTGATGATAGAAGATGCAGTTTTACCCTGGTGTGGAACTGAAATCTGTCGTCCATATCCGTGCTGACAAGAGTTCAGGTTGATTTTTGTTGCAGGTTTTCAACGATGGTGAAGCTTCCTGTGAGAAAATCTTTAATCTGTGCAACACTTGAAGAAGTCCCATTTAAACATCAGCAGTAATTTTTGTTGGTTTGTTTGTTTGTTTTTCTCTGCTCTGAGTCTAGAGTCCTGGGAGGTTCCTTTTGAAGAAATTTCTGACCTCCAGTGGGTGGGCAGCGGGGCGCAGGGGGCCGTCTTCCTCGGCAAGTTGCACGGAGAGGAGGTGGCCGTGAAGAAAGTCCGGGACATCAAGGAGACGGAGATCAAACACCTTCGGAAACTCAAGCACCCAAACATCATCACGTTCAAGTGAGGGAACTCGTGGAAATGTTTCAGTTGTGTTGCTCTGATTGCAGCCCTGCTTTGTGTTCAGCTGCGTTCTGTTGTCTGAATGATCTGCTTCCTCTCAGGGGCGTGTGCACCCAGGCTCCTTGTTTCTGCATCTTGATGGAGTACTGTGCTCAGGGCCAGCTGTACGAGGTGCTGAGGGCGGGCCGCAAGATCACCCCTTCCCTCCTGGTCGACTGGTCCATGGGCATCGCCGGCGGCATGAACTACTTACACCTCCACAAAATCATCCACCGAGACCTCAAGTCTCCAAAGTAAGACTCAGCACGCTGTCAGAGCAGACTCTGCTTCTTCTTCTCTGAGCTGACAGTTTGATATATTTCCTTTCCAGTATGCTGATCACACACGATGACATGGTGAAAATCTCTGACTTTGGCACCTCGAAGGAGCTCAGTGACAAGAGCACCAAGATGTCTTTTGCTGGCACCGTGGCCTGGATGGCTCCTGAGGTCATCCGCAACGAGCCCGTGTCAGAAAAGGTGGACATATGGTAGGCCTGACGACCGTTTCCCTGGTTTGAATTCAACAACGTCAGCAAATTCAAAACTTTTAAGTCCAAACATCAAACTAAAATCATTGATTGTTCAGAAAAGATGGAGTTAGAGCTGTTTTGGTCAAACCTTGAAAATATTGTTAAAATATTGAAACTTTGCATGATCTGTTAGCGCTCAAAGTGTGTGTTGGGGATGACTCTCAGCTACTGTCACGCCAACTTACAGCCTAATATCTGTTACTTTAACAGTTTTCTAAAGTCAGTGACCATCCTGAATTGGGTTGGTTCTAAAAGTTAATCAGTTTGTTTGTTCGGTGGTTACTTTCCTTAAAATCTGTTTACTGGAATATGAGATATTTTGCTAACAGTCAGACTAGGTCAACTAAAACAGTACAAGCAAATATGTGATGCAACATGTAGCTATCAGAGTGTGTTGTGAATGATTCTCAGCCATTACCACACCAGATCTAAGCTCAAACCCTGTCAAACTGACTGGTTTACAGCTGATTTTTAGTAGTCATTCTTAGATTGTGTTTACTTCAAATGTGAATCAATGTAAGTCTGGCTATTATGATTATTTTCTGAAGGTTATATATATATATATATATATATGGTGGATAGCTCAATTGGTAAGGCAGCGGTCT
>JARVJO010000024.1:7319651-7338078 GCA_031762555.1 Cynodonichthys magdalenae
TCCCCACAAGTAGGTGTGTATGCCAAAAACACTGTCCCACATTGTAGGGAATACCAGCCCGCACACACACACACACATACACACATATCGGTTTCACACCCCATCCAGTAGGCAGCGCTTGTTTAAGGTGGCTTTCACCTCCAGCTTCTAGTCCTTCCTCTATTTCAGTGGATATTACTCATAAATATTCTGGTGTAGGCAGACCTGGTGGAGATTAGTTAGCCTTAACATTAAGACCCTATACTGGGTCTGCTGCCTTTCTGTTTAAAAACATTTTATTTTTAAATGTTATTGTTACTTTCATATGCAGAGTGATGAACATTTTCATTTTTTATTGGACATTTTATACCCATGAAAAATGAAAATTAAACTAGGGACCTCTAAGGCTTACATACCTATTTATTTATTTAGAGCTTTATCACATCCATTAGTTTTGCATGCCCCTGTATACAAGCATAAGCACACGCACACCTAGGTTAATCAGTGAGATTAAACGACTTTAATGTCGGCTCCTGGCGGACAGAGCAGGTTAACAGAACTGTGCTCTCATCAGGCTGAATGGAGAGAGGAGGTGAAGCAGCACTTTGAGAAGATTAAATCTGAGGGCACTTGTCTCCACCGGCTCGACGAAGAACTGATCAACCGGCGCAGAGAGGAGCTCAGGTTTGGCTCGTCCCACATATTTGATTTGATATTAAGTCAAAACGTCAATCCGTGACAGATTATTGGCACCTGGCATAATGAAGCCCCCCTTCCTATTTCTTGCTGCTGAAGAGAATCTGGATACTCTTTAACATCCTCTTTTTTATTTTTAAGGCATGCTTTGGACATCCGTGAGCACTATGAGAGGAAACTGGAGAGGGCTAATAACCTTTACATGGAGCTGAGCGCAGTGATGCTGCAGCTGGAGCTGAAAGAGAAAGAGCTGCAGAGGTATGGAGAACTTCACCAAAAACATGTTTGGAAAAAAAATAGAGACATTAATCTGCAATTCAGATCCATCATCTTGAGGTTTTTATGCTCATTTTCCTTTTTCAGGAGAGAGCAGTCTTTGGATAAAAAGTATCCCAGTTTGTTCAAGCACCACAGCTCCAGACAGAGCAGCTCCTCCAACTCCATGGACAAACTCATCAAGAAGAGAAATGTCCCTCAGAAACTGCCTTCAGGAAAGAGGTGCGAGATCTCATTTCATTCAGCATTTATTGCCAGTTTGTTTCTGTTAGCAAAATAGCTCATAAACAAGGCAAGTAATAAAAATCTCAGAAAGTATCGAATTGGTATCTAAATCTGAGTCAACCCAGCTCAAAATGGTATCTACAACTAATCCACTTCAATCATCAGAAAAATAAATAATCCTTTGTATATTTTACAGATATAAAATTTGGTTTGGTAGTAATTGAGAAATTTTCAGTAAACATACTTTAAACGTTGCCAGAGCATGTGAAATGACACAAAATACTACATGAGAATAAATTAGATAGAATTAGAATAAATAATTTATTTGTGCAATTTTTATTTTTAGAAATATTTTGATTTTTCAGTCAAAATGCTTCAAAACCCTTGCACCATCTACAATATTTTACTGCTTTTTTCACCTGTTCTGGTTTACTTTTTTCAGCTAATTTAAGTTTTTTGCTGCTTATTTCAGCTTCCATTTGCTAGTTTAAGTTTTGTATACACCTTTCAGCTGCTTTTTTGTGTTGATTTCAACTATTATCTACTTAATGGAGCAAACATGCCTTTTCAGGTTTTTAAACTCATTTCAGCATTTTTCTGCTTTTTTAGTTACTTTTCAGTAATTTTTTTTGCATCCACACTGCATTTTCACAGGAGATGCTAATATTCTAGTTGATAAATGATTTAAACGAAAGTGGGTGAATTTTTATGTTATGTGTCTATGTGTTGAGTTGTTGACTAGTCCCTCTGGCTCTTTTAGGCCAGACATCCTGAAGTCTGAGGTAATCCTTCCAAAAATGGATTCCTCTGTGATGCAAGTCACCATCCCAGCCTGCTCCAACCGGGGCTCCACATCTCCCAGCAGGTCTCGGAGAGTAAAGACTCGCCATCGCAAGCCTGGAAAGGGCAGCAGTGGGGACCTGGCTGTTCTCAAAGCGACCCAGTCCTCCCCTAGCAGAGAGAAAAGTCCCCAGACAAACAGCACTGGCACCAACACCTCCAATCAGCTCCTGGAGCCCTCAGCGGCCCTGCGGGGCCTCAGCCACGAGCAGCAGCAGAGGCAGTTGTCCTCCTCCAGCCCTGACCTCATCTGCACCACCCTGGAAGCTGAGGACCAGGGACAAGGGGAGCCCTCTGCAAGTGGGCTGGAGCGCGGGGGCAGCCTCAGTGCCTCTGCTGGTTTAGGGGGTTCAGAGGGAGGGGCAGCGGGTCTAGATGATCTGACAGAAACTCCACCACGCAGCGACACCCCCAGCGAGGACGCTGCGTCCTTCCCGTTCTCCAGCAGCCCGGACTCTCCGTGTGGGAGAGGAGCGGCGGCAGGGAGGGTGTCCCTGGGATCCCCTCGCCTTCCTCATGATGGAGAGGACAAAGACGAGGGAGCCGGTGTCATGAGGATACCTCGAGGGGCATCAGGGGGAATCGGAACACAACATCTCACACCCTCAGCCATTTTGTACAGGGCAGCTATCACACGCAAACAGGTGCAGTAATAAAATCTGTTCATATTCTTTACCATGATTTATCAATTATACTTTGAGTCGTGCTTTATTTTACTTGTGCCTTTTTTCATGATTACAGAGGCGTGGAGTGTCATCTGAAGAGGAGGAGGGTGAAGTTGACAGTGAGGTTGAGTTACCACGGAGACGGTGAGTAACTTGCTGTCACTGGAAAATTCCCCAAAACATCTCCTGTCTCTGACAAGTCCCAGATTTATTCTGAGAACTAAGAATAGTTTCTTGTTTGCGTCATTCATTTGTGCCTCACCAGGCGTCCGACCAGCATCACCAAGTGCCAGTCGGTGTCCACCTTCAGCTCCGAGAACCTGTCTGTATCGGATGGCGAGGAGGGACACACTACTGACCACTCCCACAGTGGCACCCCCGACGTGGTCAGCACCAACACCGACGACAGGTTGGACGATCGGAGCGATGACCTCCTTTCTCAGGGGTCAGAAATCCCGGCAGACAACACAGATCCTACGCAGGCGTCTGACGGCCTGTCGGAGAGGGACGGAGCTGTGGGGCAGAGCAAAGCTCAGCTGGACGCCGGCCAGAATCCTAATGAGGTAAAGAAGCTCTGCAGAGGTTTGCATGCCTCTGTGTGAGTCATGTAAGACCAAATATACAATACAAAAACATAAGAAGAGATCAAATAGAATAAATATAACTGTTGTGACTCAGTGTGTGTATCGTAATAATTTATCAAAATACAGTAATCAACTAAGGGTTCTAATGTATTATTTTCCATTTATTTTAAAAAGGAAATTAACATTTTAAAAACATTGTCAAGAAATATGCCTAAACTCCAGCTCGCAAGCTAAATAACCAGAGTATTAGACTGTATTATAGAGATTATCTTTAACCTGGTGTGCAGATGGAGTAGAATTTATGGCAAATGTTTCATTGCAAAATGTCCTAAACACCTCTTAATATGTTCCAGTCAAATTTGATGATTTGAGATTTTTTTCTATCCATTTATCTTATACTGCTTATCAGCAGTCGGGTCACAGAGAGAACAGGTCCAGGAGAGAAACATTCCTTTCCTTTCTGTAGGAGCCCAAGGTGTTCCCAGGCCATAGAGAATGCAGAGGCATCCAAAAGTCATTTTAAAAACAATGTCCGAACCACCTCAACTGACTCCTTTAGATGCAAAACTCTGTTCTGAGCTTCCTTAGGCTGAGCTCCGACACTCTTCAAAGGAAGTTCATTTCAGCTGCTTTTATCCAGGATCTTGTTTTATTACATCATGAGCCACGCTTCATGACCACAGGTGAAGGTTGGAATTTAGACAAACCAGTTGAGAGCCTTGCCTTTTAACTAAACGCTTTCTTAATCACAACTGATAAATGGGGTCTTATCCTCATTCCTGTAGTCAATGCATCGAACCATCCAACTATCTCCTGCTCCATCCTATCATCACTTATGATCAAGAGTCCCAAATACATGAACTCCTTCAACTGAGGCAAAGACATCCCCCCAACTTGGAGGGAGTATTTTTCTTGTTTACTGTTGAGATCCACAGACTTGGACTTAGAGGAGCCAACTCTCATCCCAGCTGCTTCACACTCGACTGCAAACCTTCCAGTGCACGCTGAAGGTCTTGGCCTGCAGACAACTAAAGAACCACATCATCTGCATAAAGCAGAATCAGAATTAGTTTATTTGTCATTGTACAGAGCACAACGAAATACGTTTCAGTACAACCCATCCGGGGGGACGAGTGCCTGAGGCTTCAGCTATAAAGGCGCTGCCCTTAAAGCAGAGTCAAGCCCTTGAAATTTGATTAAGCTTTGTGTAATGTGATGCTCTAAACTTCTACCTCAAAAAAAAAAAAGACGAGTTTTTATTGGAGCAATCTAAATTCACTTTTCATTGGGTTAAACTAAAAAATAAAAAATATACATTTTGTGGATCCATTACTGAGCACCAAGGTGATACTGAATAATAATAATTATGGAATGCTTTTGAAGTGTCTGTGTCGTAACAGCTTTGCATGAAGAAACAGATTTCTGGTTAGACCTATCAGGGCTGTAAATAGACATTTTTAATTGACATCTTTTGGCACATGAATGTCTGGGCTGGAGATGAAGATCTATTCCTGTGGTATTTCTTCCTGGGAATCCTCAGAGATCTCCGCTGAGATTATCAAAGGAGGACGTAATCTGTGAGTTTCTACAGATGCTGCAAGGACTGAAAGTAGGCAGTGGAGCCCAGGGAAGACCATTGAATATGATTTTGTAATGGGAAGGGGTTCCCATTACATCTTCTTTATTTTAAGTCATAAATGTAAAACACAATAAATAAGCATAGATTTAATGAGTTGCTGCTCACTATTTTCAACTGAGTGAGGTGCTGAGTCAATGAGGAAGAATACACAAAGCCTCCGTCTGAGGGGGGCAGTAACCATTTTAAATAGCAGATCAGGAGTGTTGAAAGTCAGGCAGATGAAGAAGCAACAGCAGAAGAAATAGTGCTTTACTGTGCAGTATGGTAACTTTAAATTTGAAAAAGCTTGTTCATTGCTAATGTTTTAAATTAATGTTTTAAATTAAAGAAGGAGAGGACAAATAGCCCATACGCATCGCAGTAATTTTTGGTTCAGCGCCCTTTGTGTTGATTCATGATTTAAACCATTCCACTTGATTGATAAAAGATATTTATTTCCAGTGTTTATTTAGGTAGATAAAAGTATGGGAGAAAATTTAAATAAAAAAAAAATTCTGGTGGTGCCACTGAAAGTTATTGAGAATTTCCTAGCAGGAGAGGGAAAGTGGAAACAGCTTTCAGGATGTGACCATTTTCTCCAAGACACTCCACTCCTCAAAGGTGGACTTGGTGGTCTTATTAACAGTATCACCAGTCTGGGTCAACAGTTCTCCATCCAAACCAAACACGGCCTGGGACAAGGCCTGCTTTTCCGTGGTTAGCACTGACGCCTCACAGCTACAAGGTCCTGGGTTCAATCCCCGGTTCGAACCTGGGGTCTTTCTGTGCGGAGTTTGCATGTTCTCCTTGTGCTTGCGTGGGTTTTCTCCAGGTACTCTGGTTTCCCCCACGGACAAAAACATGTACAATTCAGGGCCAGGCCACTTTGCAAAAGAGATCTGTGATCTCAACAAGATTTTCCTGGTTAAATAATGGTAAATAAATAAATATTGGTAAATAAATTTAACATGGCCGCCTCAGAGGATTACCTTGAATTACTATTTTTAGTTCCAGTAAAAAAAAAAAACACTCACCATCTAATATGAATTGTGTATAAACACTTTTTTCCTCTTTTTAGAGCCGGGCTTTGTGCGACGACTCTGACTGCGACAGTGCTGAGCTGGACCAGTCGGGCAGCGGGGAGCCTAGCCGCCCCCCCAGCGCTGGAGCCTGGGTGCCCCCATCTCACCCTTATCAGGGCTCACCTCAGACACCCCACACGGGACCTCCGTAGACCACGGGACACAAGCAAAGACCTCCAGCTCCCACCACAGGCGTCCACCAATCTGTCAGTGCAGTACATTACTGTTACCATGAAGGGATCACACCCACCACACCACTCAGACAAGTCGACTTATGGGGTCTCATAAGTTTGTTGGCAGACAAACCTGCATAAAATGACATAGGACATTTGTCATAACCTGACATTAGATATTCTGGCAGCTTGTGACATCACATATATGTGTCATTTAACTTAAGTAGGGGTGTCATAGGCAAAATAGTTACCACGGTAACCTTAGCCACTGCACCAGTTCAGCAAAAACCCTCCATGAGACACACACGCTCGCACAAGAAGACCCTCTACCTTTAAACACTTTAACCTTCACTCTAAGAGAGTCTGCCACGATCCTCCACACACGAATGCATCAAATACTAATGAAAAATAATGTAAATATTCATTCCATGCCACACGAAAAATATCTAACTTTATTTTATTTGTAAGATACAATGTAAGACTTTTACCTGTATGCAGCCCCCCGTGAACAAACGCATGACTCCACGTTTAATTTATGGTTCGAATGTGTTCGTTTTATATTTTGTGAAAGTTTACACTTTTTTAACCCTAAAAGTCGTACCTAAGTTATTTATTTATTTATTTAATTTCTTTTTTTTGTTAATAAATGTCAGCACTCAAGTAAAAAAAAAAAAAAACAAATATCTAAAGTGAATGAAAATCTCACCAAAACATGAATTATAAGGCATTAATAGGAAATTCAGTAGAAAGTACTTAAAAAAAAAACCTTCTACTGAGTTTCCCCAACACACGTAGTACATGTGTGAGGTTTTTATTTAGTTTATTAATTCAGCGACAGGATGGGAGACTTTTGGGTTCACTCAAAATGTATATTCACTACTTTACGAAGTTCAGCAAGCTTTGATGTCTGCACAGAATGTTTCTGTTTTAGTCATCTTCTTTTTAAACCATCTGGTTGGATACTAAGGAGCCCCATTCGGTGACATTGGATTAAAAAAACAAACACGAGATAATAACTCGTGGCCATAAGATAATTATTGCAGTCATTTCCATGCAGACACTGTTGCTTGTTAAGATGGACAAATTCATTTTATTATATAGGAATGAACTGCATACTTCTGTCACTTGTGGTTAGGCATGAAGTAATTTTTAGCATTATAGGTTGCAGCTTTAACCTCTTGAGCCCCACGCCCCCACGGGCAAACAGCGTTTTTCATTTTCTATTTCTTTGACAGATCTTAGGTTAACAGAAGTTTAAACAAATAGAAATCGGAAAATGCTGTTTGGCCCAAGAGGTTAAGATACAAGTGATCACTGGAATTGTCTTTGTTCAAAAAACGTTTTTTAAGCTCAACATTCAAAACGTGCTCTTCTCTAACCACACCTTTGCTATGGAAGGAGTTGGAGTTACAGTATGTCACATTCAGGAACACAGTAACGTAAGGCGTTCAATGTCATCTTGTAAATACTGGTGCTATGAAAAATTAACCGTTTGGATTGAACCATGGAGGTATGCTCTTTAGATTCAACATGTACCAAATAATAATAAGTGTAGGGCACCTTTGAACAGTTAAAAACAAAAAATAGTGTGTTTCTATCTGACAACAACAATATCTCTCACAAAAAGACATGGCTAATCATTCATTTTAAAAAAATGCAATGTCACCGTATGGGTTCCGTAAGAAACATCCCAAAAACTCATGGCATAATTGCCTAAGACGTATTTGGTCACAAATGACTTAGGCATATATGCTATGTGGCTAACGATGTCAGAAAACAGAATTAAAAAAAATGATGCTAACGTATTGACAAATGTTAGCATGACTTTTTTACATAGTCCATAAAATAAAATGTTGAAAATGAGGTTAATCAACTTTGTCTTGAAGTCCTAGGTGCTACCCATTTGTTTTTAGATATTTTACTTTGGATATTGTTCGCGCAGGTATACCCTGAAACAGCCCGTGCTTTTAATGATGACCTATTTAAAACTATTCGATTTTACCTCTTTAACATCATATTATAGCAGCATTTATAGTTTGTTCAGCAGCTTTAATTGGGACAAAACAAATAAATTGGCAACTCAGTGTTTCTGGTTTGGAAATTGTAGACTTTTTAAGTAACAGTTCTGATTTAGTTAAAGTGGCATTATGTGGAAAGATTATGAACAAAAATTAGTTTACCTGTTGTAGTTAGCCCTTTAAACATCCTTAATTTGGAAAAATATGAATTTCATTCTGATCAGATTAACAAGCTAATGGCTAAGTGGGACTAAAATAATAACTATAAAATAGCATTTGATAAAAAATTTTTGAAATCAGAGTTGTTTTAGGAAGGCAGGTTTAAGCCTCTCTTGAGCTCCATTAGCTTTTCAGTCCAGTCAAATATAAACTATTTTTCCAAACTGACATATTTCAAAATATTATCTACAAGATACAATATATTATTTGATCAAAACTTTTCCACATAACCTTAATTTCCTCAGGACCATTTCTTTAAAATGTTAAAAATGCACCAGTGTTGCTAACCCAAACATTAGCCTCTGCTTCAACAAGAAGGTGCTTCTGCTGAAGTATCCCAACAATTTAGCACATTGCACTGATGCTCACTAAATAATGATAAACTAATAATAACTAATGGAGCAGGATATATTGCTGCTGAGTTTCACAAATTCTTTTACATGCAAAAACGTAATGCCTACATCAGGGCAGGGTGTCCAATCCTGGTCCATGAGGGCCACTATTCTGCATAGTTTCCTTCAGGGGTGTCAAACTCATTTTACTGAGGGCCACATGAGCGTTATGGTGGCCCTCAAAGGGCCAGTTGTAATTCACTTCACCGTTTTGTGTTTAACCTTGAGTAAACATGAAATGTCACATTACTCATCCCATTGATTCAACTGTGCTAATAAACAACAACGGAGCTCTACGTGGTATTTCCTGCATACAAACAGTGTATACAAATTCAGCCTTTGGAGGATGTAACCCCTGAATATGGACACAGTGAGCTTTTTAACATGTCCTCTTTTGAACAGTGTAAAGTACTACATGTATGGCTGACTAAATGTGAAATACAGAAATACTATTAAAAGTAAAAATAACAGTTTTACTCACTGATGAGTTCTGGTGAGTAGCTGCCATCTTGAATTCTGAACTCTCCCACTTTCTGTCAGGGAATTCCCACTGAGGGATATTTCAGTTTAAATTTACAACTTTTAAGTAGGAAACACCCACTTCCCTGTACAACTGTCCGTAGCAAAAGTTGCCAGTGAAAATGCAGCAAAATGGAGATTTTACGAATTTCGCCAGCTACTTTTGCACTCTGTGCATCTCCAACTTGTAGTAGGATACCGTCACTTTGTGGGTAAAATAATTAACATGCATTATAGGAGATGTAGTTTATGGTAAATGCTGGCTTTAAAGCTGCATATGCTTATTTTAAATCCTGCATTTTTGAAGCTCTTGCCATGAAAAATGCCAAGATGGGCCACATTTGGCCTGGAGGTCTTCAGTTTAATATATTTTACTTGTTTCCCTGCTCCAACACACCTGATTCAGTGACTGATTTACCTCTTCTTAAAGTTGTACAGAAGCCTGTATCACCCATTCATTCAAATCGGAAAAATCTTTAAAACCTTTCATAGTGGCCCTTGAGAACCAGAATTCGGACACCCCTGGCCTACAGTAACTACATTATGTGCTCTGTTAGCTGCTAATGTAGCGTGAAGTTTCTGTTTTTCCTTTTTTTTGTAAAAACAAGAACCAAACATGAAGTGTTTTATGGAGTAAACTCAATACATTTTTACTCATCTTATTTAGACTCCCAAGTACAGACAAACTAAAGTTGCAGCTCTTTAAAGCAACTAATTAAATGTAGATTTATTTTTTTGACGTGACTACAGGGTTAGCGAAGGGCTTTCAAGTTTATCAAACTGCATGAAGACATCCAAGAGTTTCCTCTTTCTGGGTTACATTTCATGAATGCAGCTAAAATAACTGAAAGCTAACAGAACATTGTGTGAACCAGGAGGAAGTCCCCATTTTGTGACAAACTGAAAGATCTCCTGCAGTTTATGGAGTTGGCAGACTTTTTAAAAACCTCGTGTTTCTTTTGACCCTTTAAGAATACTGCAGGAGTAGCTGAGTTAAGGAGTAGCGCACTTCTCTGTGGTGGTTACTAGAAAAGTTAAGTATCATTTGGGTTTAAGGATCTCTTTTGTTTTTATACAGCATTGCATCTGTAATATAGAAATTATATCAAGAGCAAAGTATCATGAGCAACAGTAAACAATGTAGTGGATAAAACAATACAAAAATAAAAAAAAAACAAATGTGTGAATTTTATTTAAGAAGATGGATCATGTTATAGCCACAGTTGCACTGTTGCTGCATCACATAAGAGAGCTGAATGAGAAATAAAAGAATATTTTCAAAGACTTGAGGCATGTTCAAAATGTTTCAGTGTCATTTATTGTTGTGCATTTGTACCTAACACAGCGGGTTAAAAAACATTTATCTCACCAGCTGAAGAAAGGCAGGCAATAATGTTGCTATTTTCTGATAGCAAAATATTTCATGGACTACTTGAGAATTTTTAATGAAACTTTAAGTAATCACTGAATTAATTGCTGGAGTCAATCCAATGCAAGAGCCACTGATGGACCTTAACCACTAGAGACGTGATGTTGGAGAACGATCTGGATCTTTTGAACAGATCTTTAAAACCAGACTGGTTTATATTTCAACAAAACGTGAGACAGCAGATCACTGATAGTCATTTGGGATGTATTTTTCTTACAGAGTGTTTATAGTAGTGTAGAAGTCACGGGGGATAAATACTCATAATCCCACCCACAGCACTTCCAGTCTAGCACGTCATTTGTTGCTGAGCATCTAAACAACAGTAATGGCAGGATAGACTTTTTTCACTCGATGATGTAGACATTTAAGAGGCTCGTGCTGTTTGATGAGGAGATGGACAGAAGACATAGACCATCTTACTCAACATAAACCAGTGGTTCCCAAACAGTTTCTGCTCGGCCCCCCTTTGGGTTATAAGAAAATTTCCATGTGTGCACAGTCTCCAAACCACACTATAATAGTACACTGAAATAAACTGCAACCTCTTTTAAATAAAACAAACCACTCTCATAGTGTAATTATTGTAAGTGTACCCTTTTCACTGTGTGACAATATTCAACATTGCTATCAACAAATCTTTAAAAAATAAGTTTTAAAAACATCAACAACTTCCTGAAAGGAAACAAATTAAAGGTTTGATCAAAAATGACACCTTTAATCCTCACTTCTTTGTGCTAATGTGAGAGCCCTATCAAAAACTGGTCCATTATGACAGCAACGTCCAGGCATTTATTTTTTCTATTCAGCACTGCTCCCCCACTTTGGGAACCACTGACATAAACACTCCCACTAAGTTCTGACCAATCAGACACTGCAAACCACATTGGTCTAAGACATTTGTGACTGGGGACAACTTATAAGACAGGGCGTCAGCGGGAGAGAACAAACAGAATTTACGCAATTTTCATCAAGGTAGACTAATGGAAGTAGAAATCAGTCTTGTGCAAATAACAAGCACAAGTACGCCACATAAGTGATGTAAAATAATTAAAAGTACTTGCAAATGTGCAAAGCAAGGCAATTTTTTTTTTAGTTATAGAAACACTATTATTGGAATTAAACAAATTCTACTGGTAAATGTACGCCATTATACAGACCTGATGTATTTGCTCTGAACTGATTTGCATTAAACTTTCCTCTATGATCATAGATGATATTTTTCATAAATAACTTGTTGAAATTACACTATTCAAATTGCGTTTTCATAGCAACCTCAGTGTTTTCTTTGTCGATCTATGACCTAAAAGAGTTAGGCTCCACTAGTACTTGTACCAAATGGTCGATTGCACTACGGTTACTGAACCAGTTTTTGTTTTGCTCAAAAGATCGGCTCTTTGAAAGGAACAGACTTTCAAGATCTGCTCTCTTCAAAGACCTGGAAATCCCATCATTATTAGATGCAATAAGACAGATATTCAGCTAGAAATTTTTCCTGTGGTCGATGAATTGTTTACAACACATACTCAGAGCTTTAACAGATTGTTTTAACACATGAAGTCATACATAACCTTATAATCAAGGCTTGATAAAAATTGCTATCACTATCACTTAATCAAATTCTTTAATGAAAGGCGGCAGATGTGCATTGCTTCAAGAAACATGAGGCCAATTATTGGTTTTAAAGTTTTTTTTCTTAGCAAGAGACCAAAACAAGGCTTCATAATGTGGTAAATACAAAAGTGACAATGTACCATTTTAGCATTTCACATCTTTTATTTCTGCATTTCATCAACAATTTAATTGCACCCAGATCTACAATAGTTTGAAAACGTGCACAAAAAACGTGAGTTTCTTCATCCTGCAAAGAATAAAAAAAAATAAAATCTGACCCAGGCAAAAAAGGATTAGCAGGAAACTAGTGTTAAGTCTATAATTCTCCTTCTAGTTAATCATAATTTAATACTTCAGCATAATATACTTATAAAGACCAGTATGCCTTTTAGTTTTGCCCCTTGCAGCATTCCCCAGCCCTGCAGTTAAAAAAAATATTTTCTCTATTTAAAACAAACATTTGAACGTCATCATCGCCACCTCTCTGGTCTTTGTAATTAATTTTCCTTTGCTTTCAGGCCCACATCTTGTGGCCGCGGTCCACCCACCTTCCTCAGAATTCAGTACACAACGATGCTCAAAAAGTCCCGATAGACAAATAAAACAGATGGAAACACAGGAATGACACAAAACCATTACTCGGCAAGTTAGAGGTGAGATGTGACGTAGCTTAAAATGAGAAGTTACCTTCAAAGTTTGTCCTGAATACAAGTTTAGCTCTTTTTCACGCACTAAAACCCGTTAAACCCACAATGCCTCGATCAGGAAGTACAGCTTCAAATAGCAAAAATTGTATTCTACTTGTACAAGGTACTGCGTATTAAATAAAAATAAATAGATATTTAAAAGGAAGGGAGAGAACAGTCCATCTATATTATTTTTTTTTTCATTTTAACATTTTCTAAGAAAAATCTGACATAAGAAAAACATAATTTATGCCTTTTCAGATTTTCCTAAAACATTTTTTTTTCAGTATATCAAGATAATCATACAGATATACAGCAAAAATAAAAAGGAAAAATACAACTGAAGAAAGTCTTTGAAAACTATATGCCAACAGAATTTAAAAATAATAAATAAATAAAATACTAATATTGTGGCGATGGCATAATTACAACTGAGTAGGTATCTAACCAAAACAGGAGAAAACAGTGAGTTTATAGTACTTGGTTTTTGCATTAAGTTCAATAAGGGACCTCTTGGTAAAAATTAGGGGGAGGGGTTATATTAGATGCTGATGAAGATGCTCCATGTCAGTTGGCTGCGAGTCCAGTGGCTTCAGAAGACAGCCTAAAGATAAAAATACATAAAAGAGAAGAAACATTAGGACTAACACATGATTTTAACCAATGAAATCCCTGATTGGACCATTTACTAAAATACATTCACTGACCCAAACAGAAACCGCATGATGAAAGGTCATAAGGCTGCACTGAAATAGGTCTCCGGTTGAGCTCTGTGCGCACACACAGCCAGCTGAGAGAGCTGGGAGCACAACTGTTTTCACCTGAACAGTCAGAGTACTGGAGAGTGACTCAACCGGGCCATTTTACATGCAGTCGGAGAGGACACTGGACAGACAGAGAAAATCACTTTGCAGGTGTGGAAAATAGAGTCTTCGTGAGTGGATTTTATTTACATTAGCTTAGTAGGATCTGAGCTCAGGTGTTTCAGGTGTGAGGCAAGAAGCACAAATTCAGCAGAATACATTTGTTGACCATCACATTGAGCTCATATGAGCAAATAAACATTCCACTGTAGCTGCAGTGTGCAGGCTTAACGTCATAATTAAATAATAAGTTTTGATTTTTAAATACAATTTAGTGACTGCTTGTTATTTAAGGGTGAATTTGCAGAAATCCATGTCAACACATAACATCAGTTGACTAATCACAGCATTAATCAAGATGCAGGTTTTCTTCAGTATACATTTCAAACCAATCTAAAGCTTGTTGTTAACTATCAGATGCTTTAAAGGTGCAATATTATGTGGTTCTCAGGCATATAGTTATATTCTATATCATAATAAAGTAACTATGTCATCTTTAGTTGTTATTAAAATGCTGTTTATATAGAAAATAAACATGACTTCTCATCATATCTGTTTCTAAACACCTTGAAATTGGTCTCTGTCTCTTTAAGAACCTCCTTCCGCTTCTGTCCCGCCCATTTCAGCGTCATCACAGCCGCTTCTCTCCAGAGGGCTCTGTTTACAGCCTGGAGCAGACTTTGTTGTAATAATAATTAAAAAAGAAGCAACATTATACAATATCTGTTTTGGCCGGAGGGTGGGGAGGTGTGCTCTGTAATGAGGAAGCTCGGTTCTTAGACCCAGCCCAGAGGAGGAGATGCTACCAAAAGGCGGTTCTAGAGCCAACCGGTCGTTTTTGCTCTCCTGCCTGGCTGCCTCAGGACAGCCTAGGATTTCTCAAACATGCATGAATGAGTCAAAGCAAGACTCTTAACATGTTTTTGATGAGAGGATAACATTATATAAAACTCAAAAAAGTGGATTTTACATGATATTGCACTTTTAAATGCAATTTTTGCCCAGTGTAAAAAACAGGCGCAGAGCTGCTGTAAGTTCTGTGTGAGTGTGAAGTCCGTACAAAGATCGCAAGATGTATGTGTGTGTGTGTGTCCCTCTGATAGTTTCCTCTATTTTGGTCTAAAAAATGCTGGTTTATTAAAACATTTTATTTTTTGTAGAAAAGATATAAATCTGATTAACATACAAATAAAACAGAATATGTGGCACTAGATAAAAAAATCTTTAATGTATTTTTTTTTAAGAAATGGCTGAAATTTTTAATCCTGTGGCAGCACTTCACTTAGCCTATACCACACAAGGCTCAGTTAATAAATGTTTATTTTTAGTTTACATCGAGACTTGTGTAACATTTGTTATTGTTATTTTTATCATGTTAATGGAGGAAGAAAAAGGAGCATCGGCTTCAAGAATTAGCCAAAAAAATCGTTTGCATGTATCGGTTAGATTGATGTCAAAATAATCAGTATCGGCCTTCAAAAACCTGTATCGGTCAATCTCTAGAAGGTTCACACTGAAATTACAATAATTCTCTCTTCTGGGGGTTTCCTGGAACATGTAAGGGAAGGAAAGCTGGGATTAAACCAGCAACCCCATAACAAAAGAGACAGTCATTTCCTTCCCCTTCCTGAGCAACAACACATCAACTCACCAGTTTCCACTTTCTACAAGTGAGAAAACAGTTTTTTTTAACTTATTCATTTAATTTAAAAAACAAAAGAAATAAAAAAACAAAAAACAAATTAAATAAAATGAAAGGCAGCAGAAGAAAAAAATCTTATAGCTGCCCCTATTAAAAAAACATATATTTATTTCAAACCACAAAATTTCAGTAACAAAACACAAAAATTCCATTCCTCAAACAGTAATTCATATAAATACACATTATACAACCTAAAAACTCTTTCCATTAAAGTTAACAGAAAAGGCTGACAGTTGACACACTGTATTTATTCATGTATAATACGACCCTCCCTGTTTTTGAGCTTAAAAAGCACACAAAATTAAATCCTGAGCATGAGCACATAGCCCAGCTGGGCCAGGTAGGCTGCTCAAATCTGCTGTGAAATGAGACGGTCTACCCTTCGCCTGACGTTGGCTTTACGTGAGTTTGTGTGACCACGCGCTACCCCGTTACCATAGTGATCAGTTTCATCTCAGACTCAAAATGCGTTGGTTCGTGTATTTACACGTCTTTTTACTGGAAGAATAACTTCACAATTAAAACGTTACACGTAAATAAATAAAAAAAAAACAATAAATCAGGTTTAGCTCCAGTATCAGCGCTGTAGATAAATTTTTTTATTTAACATCTTATTGCAGCATAAATTTCAACAGCTAAGTTGCTAAACTTACTTTTAAAAGCAAATTGTTCAGTCCGTGGTGAATTTCCAAACTACGCTGACTCCTTAAAATTTTTTTAAAAACTCCACCATCTTCGTTTCTCTGTTATTTTGCTGCCCACGCAATGAATCCCGGGATAGCCTCGGCCGGTGAGGATACACAGATACATTCTCGGATTTCGAGAGTTTGGAGGCCACATTCCTCGGCCGCATGATGAGGAGCCTTCGAATTGGGACAGTACTCGGCGCGGGGCAGTGACATATGCGGACGACAAATGCGCACTTATCAGGACCCAGCCCCTGAATTGAGACACAGCCAGATACTGTACTTCGGTAATGCCTATTCGCAAGCGCCCCCTCTGGTGGGGAAACTTTTTTTTGCGAAACAAACTTTTTCAGGACACCGGTAGACGGCAGCCCAGAGGCACGAAGGAGTGTCAGAGGTAAGCTCCCGTTGGAGTGATCTCGGTTCAGACTCAGTTTGCACTTTGGGTAGCTACTCATGCATGGAGTGCGTGCATCCTCGACAGCGATGGAGGTGTTTATACATTACGCTTACATGGCGCTCATGTGGCCTGTATTTGTGTGAGGTGCGCTGATTAGTGTTCCTGAAGGCGCCGCATCTGAGGCAAAACCAACATGACAATAGCCACATTCTGCTGAATGTTTAGTCATTATCATTTTAAAAAAAGGAAGTGACGGATAAAAATTGATCATGACAAATTTTTTTACCCTGTCAGTCAAAATGACGAACAGCAGCAACCTCTGCAAACATGATGAACATACTGCAGTGGCCTGCAGCTTTTTCTTACCGAGCATTGATCAGGTACTCAGCCAGGCTGATGCTGGCGTGGGAGCCAGTGATGGTAACCTGTCTGTCAGTTGAGCCTTCTACCGGGTTGGCAATCTTGATCTGAGCCCCTGACATCTGACGGATCTCGTTGATCTTTGCGCCCTGACGACCAATGATGCAGCCGATGAGCTGGGGGGAGGGGAAATAAATAAAGAAATTATCTTAAAAGATAATTTCTTCTCTTAAAAGGTGGACCTGTTTGACATGGTAAAATAATAATTTGGAGTGCTTTTAAAACCCATTTTTCTCTGCAAAAACAAACATGGAAAGTACACCAAATATCTGTATTAATAAAACTGACTTACATCGTTTGGAATGGTCAGCTCATGAGAGCCAGTTTGTGCAGAGGCATCCATTCCAGCTTAAACAAAATGAGACCAACAATAAGAGTAAATAATAAAAATATCCATGCGTTATAATTAAAATACCCATTCTGCAGGATTTTCACCTTACCCTGGAAGCCCTGGTTACCGTGTGCAATGGGGAAGGGGCCCTGCTGCATGGCCAGCTGGTGAAGTTTGGTGAGCTGTTGAAACAATGAGGGGGAGGACACAGAAGCAACACACAGAGAAAAAAAAAATCAGGGAAAAAAATGGAAAATATACTTCTAACTTAAAATGTTGTAATTCCCCTTTTTTGTAAGAAGTTGCAGTGATGATGAGCAGAAATGGTGAAATGTAACATGGGACCTCTGATGCAGCATAAAGTTTAAAACAGTTTTGTTGGACTCTGGGTTTATGGTTTGTGATGTTGACAAATGAAAGTGTTGGTCAGAAAAAGGGTGCAGGAAAAAAATATATAAATCAAATAATGACATGGCTTCCCTGGACCGAAGTTGCAAATATATTGGATCACTTACAGAAGGCCCTTCACTTACATCAGGCTGTGGAATGGCGTGCTGCCCTTGGACAGCATATGCCTGCAAGGAGAGAACAGCACTTAGGAAGAAAGAGGCAGAGTGACACCACAGTGTACTCCAATATCCATCTGTCCTCTGTCCTTGGTGTGAGACAAGAACAAAGTTGGACAGCAGCTTTTATGGATGACTAAACTACACTGACCCCTCTTTCTCAGCCTCTCCCTTCAAACAAGTGCTTTAGCTGTTTACCTGACCACCTGCAAAGATGACCGGAGAGCCGGAGGGTTTGGGCCTGTACGGGATGGTCACTCCTTTCGGTGGAGACTGAAGAAAAAAAAAAAGCATTGGTCAATAAATTTTTAAGTGATGCTGACCTTTAAGACCTTTTGTCCCACTGATACTGATGTCAATTAAAAATAAACCGTCCGTCCGTCCGTTTTCTTCCGCTTATCCGAGGTCGGGTCGCGGGGGCAGCAGCCTAAGCAGAGAGACCCAGAC
>JARVJO010000024.1:7338178-7349751 GCA_031762555.1 Cynodonichthys magdalenae
CACCTAGGACCTGTTTGCCTTGGGTGACCCTACCAGGGGCATAAAGCCCCCGACAACATAGCTCCTAGGATCATCGGTTTTGAATTATTAAAAATAAAACAATACTACTAATACGTTGTAACCTGGTCTACAGATGCAGACATGCTCCTATGTAAACAAAAATAGTATTTTTGTGCTCCTTCAGCCAGACTAAATAATCATCTCCATATTAGGCCTGGTTCACACACCAAGATTTTAAAATTGTTGGTTGACAAATAAAATCATAGATATAACAGGTGTGGTGTACAGCCACACACTGCCAAAACATTACATATAACCAGATTTAAATTCCAAACATTCAGATGTCAGACAGGAAATCTTGCAAGATCTCTCTAGATCAAAGGTGAGTTCAGAGCGAACATGACCAACGAGGAAAAACCAATGGCGATATATTGTATATTTTATTTTTAACAGAGGAAAAACAAAACAAAAAATGTCTTCAACGTACACCAGACTTTCTGGGGCACCATGGCAGTTGTTTTGTCTTCTGTATTTTGGATTCCCCTCCGTGTTTCCTTTCTGATTGTCTACATGTCACATTCAACAAGTCGTCTGATTGTCCTTGGGGAACACCCCACATTGGGATATCGAGTCAAGACAATCCAACATGTTCAATATCCTTGATTTGAGGTCAGATCGATCGCCCTTCTGAGCCGACTACACTCTTAACACTCCACACACGCCAAGAATATTTCCTAAGATTGGGCCTCATGCAAAAACATTTTCGTATTCTAATCCTAAATTTCTCTTACCTTTGTTCGTACGAACGGTTCTTACGAACATGCAACATCAGATTCAACAAACGCTTCTATCTGCAGGAAAAGTGTGTAAATGAGCAGCGTAAACATGATGAATCCCACTTGTTCGTATTAAAAACACCATATAAGGCTACGTTTCCAGCCCCACATATGAGGAAGTGTTCATTCATGAAAATGATATCGCAAATAAAAAGAAGAACTTAACGAGCCTGGAGACTGAAGTCCTGCTGTCAGAGATCCAGAAAAGAAAAAGTGTCATTATTAACAGCATCAGCTGACTTGCTAAAGCCAAGAGATGAAATGACGACTGCTGTGTGAGACACGATATTAATGTTAATGTTGTGTCTCCTGTGGGTCGTATACAGTCACAGAAATAAAAATCTAAACCATATTCATCTCTCTCTAGTCCTGCTCTGGTTTTCATTCAGTCAAATATTTTTAATTCAAGTGTAAACAACTGTGTTAAATAATTTTCATTCATTCAGAAGCCTGGACCGTAACTGCCCCCTCCTTTCTCCCGCCGTCGCGAGTGAATAAAGCATTTTAAATTGTCTCCAAGATATGTCTGGCACTTTGGAGAAAATAGCAGAGCTGATGTGCTGAAGAAATCTCAACAAAATAGAATTTGATCATCTATAAAGCTCATTATATACCGAGACAAATTAAACTTCAATTAATGCATAATTTAAGTTGGTTTGTAGTTTGAGATTTTTAAACAATTTATATCGTTAGTCTACATTATTACATTTAAAATTATAATTTAATTCAAAAACAATAGCCTATTGTCAACAATAATTACGGAGTGTGATTTATTTTCAACTCAAAATATCTTCAAACTAACGAAATATAAGTTGATATAAGTTATTTGTGAAGAAAATCCGTCAGGATAACAGCAGACTGACTACACGTAAAATATACGACAGGTCAGGACCACACGTGAATTTAGTTCGTATTTGGAAAAAAATCTTAGAATAAGAGAAAATTGGTGAATGCCACAAGTTCTCCTAAATCACTCATACGCACAACTTAAAAACAAATCTGTTTGTGCCAACGGTTCTTGCATGAGGCCTAATATCTTCAGAGAGCTGTCACGATAACCGAGGCGTCCTTAAGATTGTCGGAAGGGCAAAACTGGGTCAAAAATAGGCACAATTAGCTTGTCGTGTGAACTAGGAACTACTCACGAAAAATTTGAAAAGATTTAGTCAGTATAATATTCTTAGTTGAGCTTTATGACAGAGAATAGACTTTAAAATACATCTGTTAGTTTATAAATCACTGAATGGCTTAGAACCAAAGATTTGCTGTCACTGTATCAATCTTCCAGACCAATCAGGTCTTCTAGTTCAAGTCTACTCCGTATCCCCAGAACCAAACCCAAACATGGAAAGGAAGCATTCAGTTTTTAGACTCCACTAATCTGGAACAAACTCCCAGAAATCTGTATGAATGCAGAAACCCTGAGCTGTTTTAAATCAAGGTTTTTGTTTAGAGTTGCCTTTGACTGTTCTATATAAAATATGAACTGAAACATCATTAATTTCAGTCTGTGGTCCAACGTTTCTTTACTTACCTTTATTATGCAACTGCAACATACTTCTATTTCATATTTTCATCATATAAAGCACTTTGAAGTCTTGGTGCTAAAATGTGCTATATAAATACACTTGCCTTGCTTGCTAACAGACTGCTAACAAGTAATGACAGCCAATGACATTGTTAAAAAAGTTCTGCACAGGAAAAACACACTTTTTATCTTCCAGAGAAAACATGAAGCTAAGTCAGTTCTGTTTCCACAAAGATTTTCCACACTGGTTTTCATTTTTTCCTTTTTAAATCAACTCTTCATCTAAGCTACTGTTTAGCACAGAGCTTCAGCGTTTACATGTCAGTGCTGTGTCATGTGAGTGACAGCACAGCAGCATTGTGGGAGAGAAGGGATTGAGTCGTTGTAACACATTTACTAATATCTGTCCCGATAGATCAATCATTACCATTTATTTTAACTCTGCATCAGTACGTGGGACTGTTGTAGCATCTTTGGTCTGTTAGCAGAAAAACGCAATCAGTGCTGAGGTGCTTTTAATGTCCAGGCCTGTACATCACAACAGGTGTCATATTCTGGCTGTTTTACAGCAGTAAGTAGTGCAGCCAAAGTGATGTAAAACCACAGACAATACTGGATCAGAAGCTAATTAGTTATGGATCAATGAAGAAAATGCCTTGATCTGTAGTCCTTATAACGACACAATATTCACAGTTCGTACCTCCAGCATGACGACACAGATCTGCTTGACACACTCAATAATGGACTGGGGGGTCCCTGCAATGGTGATGGCACGCTCTGTTGAGTTGGGCAGCATGTCCCCTGCTACTTGTACCTGAGCTCCTGCTGACTACAGAAAGACAACAAACACATATTAATTAAGCCACACTTCACATAAAAAACTTGACATGAAAATAAACGGCTGACGAACCTCTCGGATTTCTTTGATTTTACAGCCACCTTTGCCAATGAGCGAGCCGCACTGGCTGGCAGGCACAACGAGACGCATGGTGACTGGCGGTTTGCTGGTGGCTGTGCTGTTAGTCATCGAGTTGCTGATGTCCTGCAGATAAAGCGGAACAACTGTATTGAAAAAAATCTAGACTTCAGCTGCTTCATGTTGACAAAAATGCAGAGAGGCTTGTCTAACCTCCTCCAGTTTCTCAATGATCATGGAAAAGGCTTTAAAAATGGAGGTGGTAGGTCCCGCCAAAGTTATGATCCTCTCTGGACAGTTCCCCTCTGAGATGTTGATGCGAGCACCACTCTACACAGACAGGAATTAAAACAATATAAAAAAAAATCTCATAATACTTGAGTCAACAGAGAAACATTTAGGAACATGTTTCTTCTTGTTTTGCTAACATGTTGGAATTAAAAAAATTACCTCTTCCCTCATCTTTTTCACTGACTCTCCTTTCTGTAGAGAAAGCAACAGATATGACAGATTTACAAAACATACAGAGGAATGAGGTGCAGATTGCATCATTTCAGTAGGAAGAAAAAAAAATAAACACTCACCTTGCCGATTATGCTTCCAACCTCCTGCAGAAAGCAACAAAAAAAATACATGTTAATGAAAAGACATTTTCCAGTTTCCCCCACAAACTCACATTCCTCTCATCCTTCAACAATTGTGTGACAGGTCTGATTTCAAAATCATGATTTGAATCAGGTCTGGTGGTCAAACCAGTTTCATTCCTATCTTCTGATCTGAAGTCTGAGTTGCATGGGTTTGTTTCAGCTTCAACAATTCTGTGCAACATCAAATGGTACGTTATGTTCCAACTTTCTTGCAGTGCAATGCAGAAAGAAAAAACTTTATAGTTCCTGCTTTTTATGACTTTCAAAAGAGAACTCTGATACAAAAAAGATCATTTCAGGGCTTTTGGGTGCATCTTAGACAAATCATGCCATTGATTGTTGATAAGTGACATGCAAGTTCTGCACGTGTGCTGAAAGATGAGATCAGGTGTAGAAGAGGAAAATAAATGTGAAAAGGGAAGCTACAAGAAACAATAAATGGAAGAGATTAAGTTAATTTATTCTGTCAGTATAAGAGAGACCTCACGTTTGCTCTGACTCTCCCAAATCGAGAGTAAAGCCTGACAGCTTGTGTAGGAGTCCTCGCAGCCCTTCTGTCAGGCCCACCTGTTCCTCCTTCCCACGGCACGAGGGAAAGGGCAGATAGGCCTCTGTACTCCTTCGGTGCCCAAGAGATTCCTAACTGGAGTGGGTGAATCTATGCAGCTTTTCAGCTGCTGGGTCTGACAGTATGATCAGAAGGATTACAGTTTAAGGCAGTGAATTGCAAACTGCTTTCCATGAGCTTGCAAAAAAAGAAAAAAAAACAGCACTGAGGAAGCAAAACAATATTCCAATAAGGATACAAACCAAAAAGCATAAGAACCAAATATTAAGCATCAGCATCTGAGTAGAAACCAATTTAGGTTGTTCAATTTTGTATACGACTCTGTTAGAACTCTAGATTCCTTCTGAAATAATCAGTACTTTTCAAGAGCATTAGAGCCTCAAACACTGGAGTTTTTTCTACAAAGCCAGAATGCCATTTATAGCGTTCTTTCAGTCGATGTTGGAGGAAAAAATCTCCATACGACACTAATGCATCAATACTGACACAATATGTAAAGTTTTTGTGCGACTGTAAGCTGAGGAAATTAGAGACAATGAGAAGAACTTTTATCATGTTGAATAACCTTCATTTCTACTTTGAGCTGATCACAGAACAGATCTACAAGAGTCACACTGAGATTTTCTTTTATTTGAGGCAATTCAAAACCAAATTGATTTAGTAAACAATCTGAATTTGAACTGAGTTTGCACCCTGGTATCTGGTATAGATGTAGATGTAGTCCATATACACTGACTTCTCTTGGTAAATCATGCAATCTGCATATATACTGGATTTGAAATATAAATTCCTCCATGCTTTTAGCTACATTGTTGTACATCCTGCGCCACGGTGACACATTCTTTTGGTGACATCTATAAAATCCCCATATAGCTGCATGAGTGTGACGTACACACAACGTGAGTGTTTGAAGCTCAAGTAGCTGCTCGCATCTTCAGATTAAAATGTAATCTTACAAACAACTCCAACCTGCAAAAAGTAAGCATTAAAAATATTGATATTCTTTGCTGGATAAACACCTTGTATTAAAGGCATCATGTTCTGTGTTGTAATAAATACTGAATTTGTCTTTTCACAATTACTAATATACATGTGTGAAATGAAGCACCACGTACTCAGATAGGTTCATAGCTATTTCTAGTATTCAAAGTCAGCATTTAACGCTAATGTTTTGGTTCTTTACACCTTTAACATAAAAGTTTGGGTTGAAGTTGAAAACAATGTTGTGTACTGACTGCAGTTCCACTCACCTTCCCATGCATGAGTAACCTGATGGTTAAGGTGACATTAAGTCCTCCTTCAACCAGACTTGATTCCATGTTTGTTGCTGTTCAGTCCACACACCACACACTGGTCAACAAGAGAAACTTTTTGGTTTCTGGCTGAAATGTCTGCAAGAGAAAGCAGGGAAAACAAAAACGTTGGGGACTACAGTACAGTACTGTTACTGTAAAAGCAGTGACGCTTTTGTTTACTGAATAAAACTGCAGTTCGTGCAGATCAATGAAGTGATGCAGGCAGTTCACATTTTAGAGACGAGCTTCTAGCTCTGCACTTTAACAACATTAGAAAGAATGAGGCGTTTCAGCTCAGCAGTTCACGCTAAACTGGCCCGAGTCCACTCATTCTCGCTGACACAATGACCCACTGTGTTCCCAAGGCCATGTCTACTTCCTGACACTGTGCAGCTGTGGCGACATAACTTCGACATTTCCTTTTAGGACCTTTACGCATGCTACTCACACCGTTTTGCCATTACACAGCAGCTGGATACCCAAAGTGAGTTGACAGCAAAATACAGGGCGAACTGGATAACGTAGACACACACTAATTTTTGAATCACGAAAACATGATTTGGGAAGCTAAATTAGCACAGAAATGCTTCCATCATAACTTTCTAAATTCGTTACTACTCACTACAGAAAAGGGTAAACTGACTGAATCGGTCAAATCGCTCCAGCTTTAAAATATACTCAAAGCACAGTGGCCAGCATCTAACACACGGACAGTTCTCTGGTTAAATTAGTAATTTTCTATCCGGTAAGCTAGCATTAGCATCGTCCGTTCCAGGAAATAGTCGCATCCCGCGGCCTACGGTGTACTGAGTTATCTCCGTCCTTGACTCTGAGCAGAAGAGGGAGAAAAAAACATAAAACACA
Organism: Cynodonichthys magdalenae; assembly: GCA_031762555.1. NCBI lineage: Eukaryota > Metazoa > Chordata > Actinopteri > Cyprinodontiformes > Rivulidae > Cynodonichthys > Cynodonichthys magdalenae. Next base: position 7,344,833 of record JARVJO010000024.1, read on the forward strand.
TACATTTCAGGAAGTCTTACCTGAACCGTGCTCTGAGGTTTGTTCAGGGGGTGGATAGGGTGGCAAGGGTGGAAGGGGAGAGGTTCGGGAGGGAGTTTTGAGAGGATCCGGGGAAGAGGGAAGAGACGCCGCTGTTTGCTCGGACTCCACTCTTCTCTTCTTCTGCAGAAAAAACAAAACCCGCACAACTTTGACTGAAAGTCTCTGTTCCCCTGTCCCTCCACCGCTACAACTTTTAACATCAATACAACTAAAATCACACTTATTCCATCTGAAATAATACGAATATAACCAGATATTTACTTAAATGTAGAGCTTTAATAAACTGATTACTATTGAACAGCAATAGTTTACAATTACAAAGTCATATTTGGAAACCAACTGGCAGAACCTACACCTTGTTTTTAAATATTAACAGCGACAAAGAGAGAGAATAATCGGACCCAGTAGAACAGTGTGCAATTTATTTACTTATTTGCAGTATGCGGACACATCTGGAAATTGTTGACAGTTATTTATATTTTTTGTAAGTGTTGGTATTAGGATTGTAGATAATATTGCTACTATTAGTAGTAGGAGTAGTAATAATAATAATAATTTAATATTATCAATATAAAAATGTTATTTATACACAAAACATATTGTAAAGACAGTAAAATAGGATGCATACACTATGCATATAACCCTATCCCCCCAGTATAATTAGTAAGTATAATGTATATTGTTATTCAATTCAATAATACTTTATTAATCCCAAAGGGAAATCAAATGTTGTAACTCATTATCCTTGTTTCTTTAAAGAGTTGTTACGGATACTGAGAGCTGTTGGCAGGAATAATCTCCTGCAGCGATCCGTTTTACAGCAGATCTGAAGAAGCCTTGACTGAAGACACTCTGTTGTAGTGTGACAGTCTTATGAAGAGGGGTGTTCAGGGTTGTCCATCGTATGGTCAGAAAGCTCTGGCAGGGTTCTTTTTAGGGCTTGGAATTCATCCAACTTGTCCTCCTACAATCTCCCATTGCCCATCATGATTGATGGAAGAGATGGTTTGAACTTCCTCCTTCAGTCTCCTTTTTGCTCCTGGTCTGCATCCACAGTGGCTCTTTTTCAACTCGTTGGATTCGGGGCTGTAATTGTGGCTGTAGTTGAGGTCTTATTAGACTTATTAGTCTTATAAGACATTATAAAGATTCAATAAGCACATTTTGAAAACTGTACAACATGCAAATATTGAATTATTAGTGAAAGCTCATGGAGGTTTATAATGCAATACAATATATTTAACTCTGTTAAAGCTACTGAAATTTCAGTTTACTGAAACTTTATTTTCCTCAAAAAACAAACAAACAAAAACAAACACATGTATTTATGCTTACATTGATCAGATTAAATAATCCAGTGTTTTACATTGTAACAGGCCTCCTGTGGAGAGTTAACACCACTGTACAGTTTTAGACTGCTTTTATCCAGTAGATGGCGCAATAACACCACGAGACTTTACAACAAGTAGCCACAACTTTGCATATTTTTCAGCACCTTTTTTTTCCTATACTCTCATTCATTACTTTAAAAACTTAAGTTCTCAGTCCCAGGAAGGTTTATCTGAATTAACTTTTTTAAAACATATTTTTTAAAAAGTATTTTAATCATAGATCAGGGCAATTTTTTAAACATGTCAGGTCACCTAATTGTTTTAAGCTTTTTCAGCCCTGAAGTGACATGGTTCATTGTTCCTGCGTGTTTGTGATGAATGACAAAGAGGAGGCAGCTGGCTTGTAGTTTTATGGTTGTAAAAGTAGCATTTGCTTTGTCATTGCTGCTGTGACACCAACTGTTCACATGGGATTCACCCCACCACACACACACACACATACACACAACCATAAACAAGATGAAACAAAGAAAAAATGGGGGATGAGCTAACAAGTATGCAACATCGTGCAAAAATCTTGAATCATCCCTCATTTATTTACAAAATCTTCAGGATCACGACTTTTTAACATTTTTTTTAAAAGCCCGTGACTTTCAGATGCTATAAAAAGTCTAGCTCTGCAGTTCCAGGAACAGACCTTTATATGCAATCTGTTTTTGTAAATATACTGTTGGGATTTACCTCTGTGATGAAAAACACACAGTTGTCCAACAGTGACAAGGTTCTGTTAGCAAAATGTGGAAATTTGCATTTGGACTTGAGGTCTTTGCTAATTTGTTATGTGGACAAAAGGCACAATAAATACCTTTTGTTGTTTGAAATATTTATAGTTCAGGCTTAAGCAACAAACAACGAAACAACGAAAAAAAAAAGCTCACTTCCTGTAAAATTTTAAGCTTCAAAGTCTGGACTGAAAATATGTGAAAATGCAGCTAGAGCCAATATCTGGTTCCTTATCAACAAAATATAAAGTAAAGAGAGATGGTTTAATGGTGTTGTGCAGTATTGTATTTTATTGTTTTAAATATTTTTAGATGGCATGTTAATTATTCTGATACACTGTAAAGATCTGAAAATAATCAGTCATTTGCTTTTTATTTCTCCACAGATTAGAATCCAGGCTTTTACTTCTGAATGATAAGCTGCCTCATTTAAGACATACAGGGATTTTAAATTATCTGCGACTAAAGTGGCTGTTTTCAATATGAAACAAGTAAATTGTAAAACTAAATTGAAGGGTGCCAGAATTCAACGTTAACTTTGTAAGCTAAAAAAAAAACAGGTCAATGTGTTGTGTATAAACTGTTGAAGTGTGAAGAAAAGAGAAGAAAACAAAAAAATTTCAAAGGTGCTGCCTGTGGCTCATTAGGGTTGCCATAGTAACAACATCTTTCACTCCTTAAGAGAAACCTCAAACAAAGAGTTGAACACAAACTACAAGTTAAATCATAAAAGTTCTTGAAGACTCTGAGAGTGAGATACACACTGAAAAAACAATAAAAATGACCATGTGTTGATATATAATTTGTACATGTATAAAAAAAGACGAGGAAAAATACAGTTTGGAATGAAGTGTGTGACTTCATTAACTGCTGGTTCAACAGTCTGTGAAAAAAAAAACTAAAATCATTAAACCTCAACTAGCATTGTGTTAGAAATGATTCAAAATTAAAAAACGACTATTCAAAGTTGTAAGGTCCATTTAAACTTCAAATAATGTTTTTACTATCAGATGTCTCTGAACTAGAGCTCCAAAGAGTGAGTTTTTTTATGTGTTTTATCAAAATCCCATTTATGTGTTTTTGGAAATCTCTTAGAGGTTATTGCAAATTTCTTTGTCGTACAGTTTGATCCAACCAAAAATCTTAAGTTCTCCCAATGGAAGTAAAAAAAAATTATTCTGTTTAAGACTGATTTTTTATTACACACATTCTTGTTTTTACTGAGAGATCTGGGTTATATTTGACAATAATTTCCTATCTTTACATGCCATGAATAATCTGTGATTAATCGATGTGCACACTGTCTTGAATGATTTGTCATTTTAAAACAGAATGTACTTTTAATTGACAAGAGTTAACACACGCCTTATCAAAAAACACAACAGATGAACATTTAACCATTTGTCTCATCTAGGAATCAGTATTTCTATAAACGCGTTCAGACACTTGGTAGGAAAGGTCCTCCCAACGAATATGATGTATTGCCCCAAAGGAAGGGGTCGGGCTGGGAAGAACTTGTTTAAATATGTGCTGTGATCCATGATTTGATACCAAAATATCTTGAAACTGAATAAAGGTCTGAATTTTCAGGGTATTGTCTGTTCAAATTTAATTCTTGTGTCTTGTCTTCAAGGTCAACAAACACGCTTTTACAGAACCAATGGAATATTTTGATGTTCATTGAAATACTCTCAACAAGCACAGAAATCTTTGCATTTGCACAAATAAGTCCTCAGTACTGCTTTAGTGATTTCTGTTTTAAGATTGGAAGGGAAATAAAATCATAATGATGTGTTTGTAGTCAGGCTGAGTGTGGAGTTGTGCTCACGTTCATCACAAAAGCCACGAAACAATTAGTCAACGGACAGAACATGCTGCCATTGTTCGAAAGCAATGCTTCATAGTCCTCTGAATGCTTTATCTTTCAGAAATGAAAAGTGCTGTCCCAGAAAGCATCACACACACACACAACGGTGTTTATGTGTATGACTCATAAATCACATCTGGCTCGGTTTCATGGATTCAAAATCATGGCGCTTTCAGTAAATTTGCATCCACGCTGGAAAGAAAAGCAGCTCAGCTTTTCAGAAAGCAGTTTGTCTCGGCACTTCCTGTCTCTTTTCACCTCTTTCAAACACCTACTCGGGCAGGAGATGCTGGAGTTTTTGCTTTACGAGCCATCTGCAGCGTTGCCTGAGTGTTGCCAGGTTTACAAGGCAGATTAAAAACAACAAACTTAAAGAAAACAATAGCTAATTTTCCACATAAAAAAGAGCATCACATGTTGGTTGCTCTGTTGATTTAGACTTCTTCTTGTAGGGAGGGTACATTAAGTTTCCATGGCCTTTTTCTCCTCTGAGAGTTGCTTACATAATAATCTACATCATCTCCCTTTTCCTTCCATTCATACTACTGATCACATCTAAATAAGCATCATCTAGTCTCCAGTTTCTGTTTCACTCAGCACTGTGAACACGCCTACTGGCGCCCTCCTTTTCCTCTCCTTCACTCCTAAGTGCTCATTGATGATCATACATGAATCGTATGATGAAATGCCAATCGCCCACCTAATACCCTCTTATCAGCTGACCCTCATATCTGCCTCTGTGTGTTGCAGACTTTGCAACATTCACACTGATTCATGTCTGCTTTACTTTCCTGTTTGGGATGATAGATGTGGCTAAAGGATAAATGGTAAATGGTAAATGGACTGAACTTATATAGCGCTTTATCAAGTCCTTCCAGACCCCAAAGCGCTTTACAC
>JARVJO010000024.1:7369308-7379581 GCA_031762555.1 Cynodonichthys magdalenae
GATGTCTCTTTAAAAAAGACACACATTATTTATTTTATATATTTTAAGATATATATATATATATATATATATATATATATATATATATATATATATATAAAATGCAGATTATGAGACATCTGAACACGTGCAACGCTGCCAGAAATAGCAAATACATGACTGTAAGGAAAGTTTCCACCATCTGCTTAGGAAATAATAAAAAAGAGCACAGTTGCTAAAACTGTGTGTCTGACCCCTTGTGTTAGTGCTTCATCATTATAAGGCTGCCTGAAGTACGACTACTCATGCAGAGGAGCTTTAGCTTTTATTATGAGAAGAGAAAGAGCAGAAATGTCACAAGGTATTGGCTTAATTGGCATTTCAATGAGCGTGGACAACGGTACACTCCTTTCTGTTTTTGTTTTCTTGCTCTGTTTCATTAAATTGCCCGGTTTTCTGAGTCAGCCTCTCCACAATATATTGTGTGAGAAACGCACAGTAATTACCATATAGCAGCTTCACCAGCCAATCATGTCACTTGTAATTCCATGCTGTATTGACTGAGGCAGTGCTGTAACCAAATCATCATGGATTACTGAATTTTCTTTGTCATAAAACTTGTACTTCTCTTTTGTCACGGCTCATCCACACACTGATTTGCAGTTCGATGATAACAAAAGACAATGTTGGACAGGCTGGTGCTGCTGCTGAGAGATTTCAGAGATGACATTCAGCAGTATTATTATTTTTTCTTACATTGTCTGTTTCTTGCTCACAAATGAGAATTGAAAATGGTCCAGAACCACAGCTCAGAATCACACTCAGCTGATCAGAACTAATAATGCATTTAAGACCACTTTTAGCCTTCTAGCATTTCCTGCCTGAAACTCCAGAGGGCAGAAACCTGGACCACATACTGTACATAAACCTGTACAAATAGAGCTGATCACAGTTGTCAATCACGAACAATGCTGACAGAAAATAAAAAACACATTAGTGGCTGTACAAGTAAGAGCACGTTCCTATGAGGCGTCAAGTGTGGGGTAAAATATAAAAAAGTGCCACAAACACATTTTTTTATTTAGCTCACTTTCTGAGAGTAAAATCGTTTCCATTAACGTTTTATTATATTTAGCTCACTGATCTTACATTTAGCTAATTTCTATTAAATGGTAAATTTAAATGTAAATTTGTGACTAAATGTGAAAGGTTACATTTAAGTATTTCAAAATGAAAAGCAGCCTTTGCTGATGGTTCGAGGCTTTTGTTATGACATCATCTTCCTGGGACAAAAGCAACTGCTAACACTGCTAACGCTTCCTTACAAGTAACAAGACATCAAACTGCTAGCCATTTCAGGAGAATGTACCTTATTTGAGAGGAAGTCTGTTCCCTTCTCTTAACCTCTGCAGCTTCCCTTAACAACTCTGAGACAGACCATCTTTCTGGTCCCTCCATAACTAAACAGAGGCAGTGCAGGCATGCCCAGTCGATCCTCACATGGATCCTGCTCCTTCCTGTCTTTTGCCCAATAGTAGAGGAGCTGACCCAAGAATGGCAGCCCACTTTATTTGTATAATGAAGAAGAAATGCATAAGGTAAAGTAAAAACAAGAGAGAAAAATGTAAAAACAACACATGGAAATAAAAAGACTTATGGGGAAAAAAAACAATAATAAAAAAATAAGTTTAAAAGACACAAATGCATCTACAAGTAAAAGGAAAAACAAAACATTATATAAAAAAGTTAAAGTTAAATTATGTGCTAAAATATATAATTTGTTGTGGAAAAATATATAAGATCAATTAAATAATAAAATACAAGTTAAAGTTCTTCTTTTTTAAATTAATTGGTGCTTTTTAAGTATATTTATTTATCGGACCATTTACATATTTCTGTTTTATTTTTAATTATGTCAATTACAGTCCTCCATAGTCTAGTCGATTTTTATTATTTTGAATGTACTTAAATTTTAATAATTTCAGTTTACTGATACTCTCCTGGTATTTTGCTGCTCAGTTCCACCTCTCTTTTTCACATGTACATTTTTTTAACAGTTTATTTTTTCTCATTAGTGTGTGGCTCTACTTCAGGTTTTGGTCTGTGGTCTGAGTGCTGTGGATACAATTAAAGGAAAACTCACAAGCTGAGACTCAAAGTTACTTTGTAGTTGAAATTCCAAGTGTGTCACAGAGAAAAGCAGGATTCAAACCTACAGTAGTGTAAGGTACAAAGAGAGGAGAAAATAAACCTTACAGTAAATAAACTACAGTAAATCTCACAGTAAGGTGGAATAAAATGAATGCACTGCGATTGTTATGTAGCACACAGCTAACACCATGTGGTCACATGCTACTCAATTTGTTAAAATAGGGCTGTCCAATCTTGGTCTTCGAGGGCCACTACCTGCATGTTTTAGAGGTTTTTCAGTTCCAACACACCAGATTTGAATGAACAGGGGCCTTGTTTCAACAGTGTGTATGCACAAAAAGCTTGCACACTTCATTTTCCACACAAAACTCCAGATGTATCAAAACTGAAATGAACGTGGAAATGTGCGCAGCCCCACGCCAACTCCAAGGCTGGCGTACGCACGTTTCTGTGGTTTTGGTTCTATTGGCGACACTTAGAGGTGATTCTGGGAAACTACTGACGTGAAAATGATTATTGTTCACACCAGACACACATGATTAACAATTATTACATCCACATTTATGCAGGACGCGCAAAATTGTGCCAAAAATACCTTTAACAGGAACGGATTCAGCCTTACCGGAGGATATATTATTTAGTGTAACACACAGAGCATGTATTTATACACAGAGAAGATTTTATGATCTACGATGACGACTGGCACATCAGCCATTCTAAGAAAAATTCTTTTGCAACTTCTTTGAGCTGCACATGCACGTGCTGCGCTCACTGGGCTTCCGCAGGGGCTTTCCAGAGGGAGCTGACAGATCGATTGGGACTGTTCCAGTCCAGTCCACCCAAATCATGCCCAAATGAAAGGACTTCATCCATATGATTCTAAAATTTAAGTCACCAACATCATGTCACGTAATAAAAACTCTCCACTGAGACGCAGAGACTTTCTACATATCAACTACTAAATAAACAAAGATCTATGTTCTACCAAACATCTGAGTTCCTCTGTGTTTACAGTAATGATGTAAATAAACTCGTGCGCAAAGTTAATGTATCCAGAATGGATGGCTGTGCACCACAGCAGTTTCACTCATGCGTGCAGACAGACACAGACACACACAATCACTCAATCTTTGCGCGTGACAAACATATTTACAATTCAGTTTATTTATATAACGCCAAGTCACAACACTTCTCAGGGCACTGTGCAAAAAAAAAAAAAAATACAAAATCTAATCTAAAAAAAATCTAAAGAAGTCAAAAAATTGTGTTGAATATTTTACTCCTATACTTACTAAGGAATTTTTCTCACTCACAATATAATTAATTGATTATTTTCCTGAATCTACAAATCATGTGGGGATCATGCAAACATGGCCATCACACATGCAGGAAGTAATTTGCATCTGTTTAACATGTAAATGAAGGTGTGTCAGGGGAGGAGTCTCACCTGCACTCAGTTCTATGTTAATTGTGATGTACAAAAGAAATGTGAGTGGATTCTGGCGAATGAATGGTTTGATACGTCCAGATTTTTTTGTGTGTACTCTGTTTTCTGAATTTGACCATACACCACATTTCAGTAAGAAATCCATGCAAGTCTTTGTACATGAGGTACAGGTGATTAACAGGCCTCTGCAGAACTTAAAGAGGTAACCTAATAACTGAATCAGGTGTGTAGGAGCAGTCATTGTTCCTCAGATGATCTAATTACCAAACTCATCCGGGTGAACGTGACTTCAGATTAAACACTCACTCAAAAATGTGACAACACTTTCAGATTGGAATATGAAGACGTTCTTTCATATGAATCACACTGCGCTTGCCACCAGAGAAAATAGTTCACATACAGTATTTCGAGCTGTTGTTTCACTGTATTTACCATGGCAACAAGACAGCAGTGTAACTCAATTTCAGGCAAAATGAATTGCCTACTGAGTGTGTGTACACTTCTATCCTTCGGTAAAATGTCTTAGTGCTCCATCTGTTCATCTATTGTTTCATCATCATCATTTTCAAACTTGTGGAGAAGGAAAACTTAAAGCAGATTTCATTTTGGAGGAGAGCGGTTTCTTTTTTTTCATTTTTTTTCTTGACACAAAGAGATTTTATGACCTTCGCAATGCTGTTCGAGTCCATCTCATACTGGAGGTGATGAAGCTGGCGGCAGGTGATTAAAGCCTCCCTCTATTGACGCTCCTCCATGGTGCTGAGTCAGTGACCTTTCCTTGCATCAGGTCATCGTGCTCAACGAGCTCCTTTCCTCTCGACCCCCCCCCCCCTTTTTTTTTCTCCTCCCACCTCTCCTCCTCTGCTTTGCTGGTTTTGTAATGCAGTAAAACAAACAAATGACTATTTTGTTACAGTGATCTGACCTCTATCAACACATTTTGTCTGGAGTGTGCCTATGTTCCCCAGTCCTTATGTTCCTCGGTACTTAAGTTTCCTGGGGCCTCATGTAGAAAGACTTGAGTGGATTTCTTACTGAAACGTTGCGTACGGTCAAATCCAGAAAACGGCGTACGCACAAAAATTGGCGACACTTAGAGGTGATTCTGGGAAACTGTTAATGATGTGAAAATGATTATTATTTTAATTCAGGATTTCATTATTTCATTATTATTCAACATTCAGGAAACTGTCACGTGGAAAAATGAGTCTCTCTGATTGGTTGATGCAGCACATCGAGCAGCCAAAGTTCAGATATTTGAACTCGAGCGTCGGCTGCTTTGGTCGCTCCGCACCCACGGAAAACGCTCAAACCGCACCTACCGCTTCATTGCGCACTGCTCTAAACGCTCTAAACACGCCGCGAGAGACCTAGACATGCATCCACCATTGAATTTGCATGTAAACTGGCTGCTTCCGCTGCTCAAAACGTGTCCGGTGTGAACCCAGCTTAAAGCACACACACACAGAACACATACAGCGAGCGCAATCACTGCACACACACACACACAAACTGAATCAACTCATTTTACCGATTTTGTGGTTAAATGTTTTTTTAATCTAGCCACAGAGTTGATGTTCTGTGTCATTTTTAATATTTCGTCGGTAATAAATGTTTGTTGGTTAGATCCTGCGGTCGCTCACTGATGTCATCAGCTCATTATCATTTTCTCAGCGCGGATCCGCGAGTTGCTTTTTCACAAGACGGTGACCCGTGCACAAATTCAACTCTGATACTACCTCCTCTCGCGGATCAGGGGCGCATCAGAGGTGGGCTATTTTTACTCGCCTCTCCTCCTTCGTGTTTTTTCTGAATGCTCACAGGAGGACAGAACACACATCAGACCCAGACTGAGCTGTCTTATGAAAGGGGCTTATGTTTCTCAGTAATTATGTTCCATAGTACAGTGCCTGCAGGGTAATTTATTATAATTTTTAATTTGTTTTAAAAGACATTTAAAGGAGGAGCCAAGCATATTTCATAACTTTCATTATTAAATCCTGAAGAGCACAGCTACCGGGGAGCATAGAACTGACCCCCATTTGTCAAATTAATATTACATATCAAAGCTAAAACCAATGGTTTACAGTGTTGTCTGCTGAGTGTCTTGTTATTATCTTGAATGTGTCATTTTACAACAGATCCCTGCCTGCGTTACAGGATGGATCCCCTGACACATATTTGCATGTTAAGCTGAATGTTCCACAGGGACAATTAATCAGCACACTGCTATTAATGAGTCTGCGTCCCCCTATGATTAATTATGTCCCATGTGTCCAAAGCAGGGAGGATCCCTGTTTGTTCTCCTCAGTGTTCGTGTCTGCCCATTTTCTTCAAAAGCAACAGAAGAAAAACTGTTTTCTTTGGACATTAAAGGAGTTCAGATTATTTGAAGTGGGATTCTATGAAAATGCTTTTTTTTAACAAACAGTAAGTTACCTGTTGTAAATAACTCTTTGAATGACCTCAGTTGGGAGAACTGAAGTTTATTTTGACATAACAGGCAATCAGAGCCAGTCTTTAGTTGTGTGTCATAACTTTTCACTAACATTGTTTTTGAGTTACTTCTTATTTTGGCCAGTAATAATGTTTTCAAGAAATGCTACAGCAAGCTGCTGCTGTTAGTTCTTTCAAACAGCAGCAGAATTCCAGGAAAATAACACAACATGAAACTGATGGTGGTGAAAAGGTTTGTCATATCAAATTAACATGAACAATTATGAAAAGCCTTGTTTCCATCAACGTTTTTCAATGCGCATTTTGAAGTATTACATTAGAAAAGGTGGGCACGATTCGAAAAAACTTTGGGTTTTTCGAAAAAGAATTAATGTGCAAAAGGAGAGATGGAAACACATTTGACGAATAAGTTCTAACGTAGCGAACATTTACCTCACATGGTTGATCAGCTGTTTCCGCTGTCTGTGTTGCACCTGACTGCAGCTGGACTTTCCTCCCGCTGTCGGCGTCTCCTCGGTTATTCTTGTAACGTGAAGAGAATTGAATTTCTTTTTCTACGTCTCCAGACAGCATGTAACATCACCAAAACTTGTTGATTTGACAGAATAAGTACTTTCCCGATAGTAGCAAGACGTTCCTGATAACTTCTCTCCATTGTCCCAGCGAGTTTGCAACTCCTACTTTCTGTTTTCTACAGACATGGGTCTGATGTAATTACACTTTGCGTATCCTGGGTGATTCGCTTCAAGCCAGTTGATGGAAACACATCTGATTTGCATTTCTTCCTTTTTTCCTTTTTGTGAAATTTAAAAAATTTGCTCAAAATTCGAATTAAAATTGGATGGAAACATGGCTAATGTTTTACGATTTAAGGTGTTTTTAAAGATAACCATCTATTTTGGTTTTGGTCCCACTCAAACTACCCATTTACTCATCAGTCTGAAATAAACCCTATTTGCCCAAATTGAGGCCCCACCTACACAACTCCAGCTATTTTTTAAACATATTCTTTTCAGTTATTATTTTTTCTCTGTCAACGCACTCTATAAAAATATGTTAAAATGCTTATGCCTGGCCACAGGTGGCAAGATAGTCCACATTAATAATAAAAATGGAAATAAACAAAACTTTTAGCTCCATTAGAGGTTTTCCATAAGCAAAAGTAAATTTTTTTTCTTTATCTTTGATACCATTTAAACTTTCCTCTAGGGTTTTAACCATTTAAATATCAATGTTCAATGGCGACAAGTTCAGTTTTAAACAAGACAGTCTGTAAAAATGGTACCATTGTTGTTTTTGTAAGACACAAAGATGTGCGCAAAAAAGTCATTGTTTCAGAAAAGTTTTGTATCTCCAGGTCTTACAGGTAATTCTCAAATGGATCACAGATCTATGTTTTGGTGACCTTAACCAGAAACTAAAACCAAACCAAAAACTCAGTTTGTGTGTAGGAAGTGCAAACGCAGCTGAAAGTTAGATTTTTTTAAATTATCTGATATTTGTGGCAGAGGCCTTTAAATATAAATCATTAAATATGATTTTAATTGCACATAACATTCCCACAGAACCCTCATTCAGAAGATCTAAACAAATGATTTAACAATCAAATTGGGTTTACATAAAACTTTTGATGAATATTTTACTAATTTTTTCTGCTTAGCTGAGCAAGAAAAACGTGTTAAAAATGAGTCAGTGAGAGAAAAAAATAAGGACAGGAGACTTTTTAATGTTCGGGAGCATTTTTTGTGACTACAAAGAGAATTTCTCAACCTTGCTTGAATTTGTGAGGCAGTTCTTTGTGTCTGTGGGTGAAACTGTGGGTGTAGAAATATATTTTCTTTGGACAGGAACAAAGCTCACAGTAATTTTTTGAATCACAAGTCATTTGCATGAACTATTTACATATTCACTATAATGTTCTATTGAACAAGCATGTGGGAACGTGATAAACAAAAACAGGCATGAGGACAAAAAAAGGGAAAAATTCAAATTTGATTTTTGCATTATGCAGGAGAGGATGTATTCTTTTATCAAACTGCCTACAGCAGGATTTTAAGCTAGAAAAAAAAATTATCTGTTGTTCAGAGTCATGCTGCAAGCGGAGACTCCAGGCCTAATAGTGGGTCAGAGAGCAGATCTAAGCCCTCTGAAGATTAACACCATGCTGCCTTCTGGCTCCCGACACCAATTACATTCACCCAAACCGAGACCCGACCCTGGGTGTGTGCCGGTGTCACCGCCCTGAGCACCATATGGACACAGCATCTCATGTCATCATGCCTGATGCCATGTTGTACTCATATAAATAGCAGAATATTGTCACTTTTTGACATTCATGGCTCTGTTGTGTTTCAGACGCAGAAGCCATCATCAGCGTTCAAAAGAAAATGGAAATAATTGCTCCAGAACCAAAGGAAAGATTGTTGTCTTTTATTCTTGCATAATATAATTTTCCATTCTAAGAAGTCAAATTGATTGATGACACCTCACGGATATTGATATACTTTAAGGGTTAGCCTGTGTTTACCATCTAAATCATTGGTTGTTATGAAGAAACACTGAGTACTTTATGATTTGTTTAATGTATGGCTAAAGAAACCTATGAGCAAACTATTGATGATATCACATTGTGATGGAATCCAGATTGGTGTTGTTTATTTCTAGATCCCTCAGGCTTAAGTAGGCCATCTGGTTCCAGTGTGGAGACTGAAGCTGTCACCACGTCCCATCAAAACTCCAGCACAATGAGACAGTTGTCAATGTTAGATTTCTCTTCTTTCTGTGAACAGATAAATAACAGTTAATGTTGGGGCAAGATTGTTATTGACCTCATGTTTTTCTCAAAAATCTTGGAGGTTTTTCTTACTGTGGTGTTATTGCCATGGTTTCCTACAGAGCGTTGCCAGTATTAATTTGCAAAACATACAGTTGAAACATTTAGTTGCCAAAATGTTGACCATTAGTGGAACAGTGTGCTCAGGTAAAGGATGCAGCAATAATTGTTGCAGTAAATGTTCTCCACACAGTCTGGGTGGTTCTCTATAACTGCCTCCATGTGGTTGGGATTGTCTCTGTGCGGATGCTCAAAACTTCTGCAACATTATTTTCTAAACAGGGCAAACATAATGCAGGAATGGGCAATTAAGTGAAATAAAGTCAAAAAAACATTCTCCACCCTCTTCCACTGTTTCCAAAAACTCCATGACCAAGTCGAGGCCACCTACCCTCTGCCGGTCCAAGTCTGTAAATCAAGTTGGTTTGGTCTTTCTATCATCAGCCAACAAGCACAAGAACGTCTGCTCCTCCTCATGGTGGTGTTGCCATTTTAATTGATATATATAAAATCTAAATGACAAAAGTAAACATTGCGGTTGCAAGGTTTTAAAATCAGTAGATTTGATTTTTGTGAAGGAGACACTCTCAAGATTGACATTGGGCCTCATGCAAGAACCGTTCGTACGAACAGATTTGTTCTTAAGTTGTGCGTACAAGTGATTTAGGAGAACTTGTAGCATTCACCAATGTTCTCGTATCCTAAGATTTTTTTCAGATACGAACAAAATTCCCGTGGTCCAGACCTGTCGTATATTTTACGAGTAGTCAGTCTGCTGTTATCCAGACGGATTTTCTTCATTAATAAATTTATATAAATTAATAAATTAATATATTTTGTTATTTTGCAGATATTTTGAGTTGAAAATAAATCACACTCCATAATTATGTTGACAATAGGCTAATAGAATTAGAATGATATTTTTAAATGTAATAATGTAGACTAACGAAATAAATTGTTTAAAAATCTCAAACTACAAACCAACTTAAATTATGCATTAATTGAAGTTTAATTTGTCTCCATATATAATGAGTTTTATAGATGATGACACTCGCAACGGGGGGGGGGGGTAAAAATGAACCTGAATTAAAAATATTTGACAAAAGGAAAACCGAAGCAGGACTAGAGAGAGATAAATAGGATTTATAATTTTATTTCTGTGACTGTATATGACCCACGGGAGACACAACATTAATGTTAATGTCATGTCTCCCGCAGCAGTCATCATTTCATCTCTCAGCTTTAGCAGGTCAGCTTACGCTGTTAAAAATGACAGATTTTCTTTTCTTGATCTCTGAACTTCAGTCTCCGGACTCGTTAAGTTCTTCTTTTTATGGTTATGGTTATGGTTAGTGGGGATGGATAAATAATCCATGTGAGCGGGGGCCTCATAAGTGGGCCCATTG
>JARVJO010000024.1:7386514-7399984 GCA_031762555.1 Cynodonichthys magdalenae
AATAAATAGTCTTATTTTCATTTTGAACTTTTCGTCTTGCCTGCCTGCCTGCATTTTGGGTTCCTCAAAGCCTCCCCTTCCTGACAACCTCCTGTCAAGACACCGACTACAGGCACTCGATTTCAGCTAAAGAGCTCCTGTCTGCCTGCCTCAGGTTGATACACATCCTTCAGAAAACTGTCCCGTCTGAAAATTTGTCCCTTCGTCACACAGTGGAGTCTCTCTGATTGGTTGACGCTCTGCGTCAAACTGCAAAAGTTCAGATTTTTGAACTCCAGCATTCGACACGCTTGATGTGTGAATCACGCGTCAAGTGCTCAAATCACGGAAATCGCTAGACGTGCTGCAGCACTTCTTGCTTGACACGCGTCCACTTTAGACTTTGCATGTAAACCTGATGCTCAAATCGCGTTCAGTGTGAACGCAGCATTATTCTGCATCGAGACAAAAGCCATGAAAAATCTAATCTGGTTGAAATAGTTTGAGTCTAAAAATGTGCTGACGATACTAAACAAACAAAAAAACTTCTGTAGATGAATGAATCAGCTGGATCATTTTAAAAAGAGGAGAAAGAAGTGCACTTAGGGCCTGAAGGAGGCAGTTGCACCACCCATGTGTTTGATTTGGTGACTGACTTGTAAAATGACCCCCCTTTTTTGAGTTTTGGACCCAGCCCTTTCTGTTTGCCTCCTCAGACAGATTTCTTTGACAACATCCTTTCTGTTGTGTTTTTATCTTATGTTCGCTGCATCGGCCAATGAGCAGGTCACCCTGAGCTGTCTGCTGTACATGCCCATCTTCTGAGTAGTAAAATATCAGGCGCAGCATCTCGCAGCCTGCAGCCACATCTTAGAGAGACTAAACCTCCTTGTTTATGTTTCTACAGGCAGAGGGCCTTCATTGTAAATTCCTCTGTTGTATAATTCACAGCGTGGATGGAAGGTGGGCTGTTCATGAAGATTTTAATGCAAAGGGGCAAGAGATGCTCCTGAGGCTAGCAGGAAGAAAAAAAGAAAGAAAAAAGCTGCAAGGCAACTCCTGGATCACTCTGAGATCTTGTAGTTTTAGCTTGACCCAAAAGAAACCCACTTAAAGCACAACTGCCCTGTAGGTTCTGTCTGAAGGAGAAATGTTTAAATTTAACCTTGAATGTCATAGATTTGTATTTCTCACAGTTGCAGAAACACACCGTTGAGCTTCCTAATGACGGAGCTAAAATTAGCGTCAGACTCACCACCTGCACAGAGAACATCTGTCCGTCATCAGAAGGCATTCAGGCTTTTCATCTGCTGGCTGCTAATGAATTTCTTTCAGTGTTGCAAGGTTATTAAAAGGTCAGTGTTGCTTCTGTTTATCTGCATAAAATAAAAAAAGAGTTCAGTTACACAGCACGTAGCATTTTCCTCTGTTCTCTTATTTTCAGTCCATCTTACTTGGTGGGGTTTATGAGAAAACGGTGCTGAGAATCATGAGCTGCACAGGAGGGAGAGCTTTATATAGAGCTTAGATTCTAGGCTTTTTCTAAAAATCATGTGAACGCAGATCTGCTTCTAGTTATTCTGATGATGATTAATGCTCTAATTTTTGTCCCAGAGTTTCAATTGTTGAACAGGAGCAAGGAGTGTTCAAGTAGTTGAAACAAAGTTAAAACACTGTTATAGGTTATTTTAGAGCAGTTGTAGTTTACTCATTTTGCCAGTGTGGCAACATATTGACTTGTTTTATTCAAAGTAATGAATTCAAAACTGCTTTTAGGAGTCAGAATGACAACATCAGTTATGAACTTCATGGTAAATAAAAAAAAGTAACTGTGTAATTATTATTAATATCATCTTTAATAACCATTTAAGTGTTTTATACTGAAAAGTAGATTCTGACCTAAAAGAATTCTAATAATTTTATGAAAACAACAGAAAGATGGGTTTGTTTGAAGATATCCCAGAGGGATTTGCTGTTTGGTTCGAGGTCATAACTGGGCTAGCTGGGGTTGTTTTGATTCTGATGGCGTTTGTGTAGAAAACAAATATTTTTCTTTTTTATCTGCAAAATAACTGAAAGTTGAAGCAGGGCATGTAGTTGCATTGCTTAATTCTCTGTGATTTCGGCTGTTCTCTATTTGCCATCATTATGTTTAAGGACAATAAATTACTGAAGTCTTTAACTGATCTAATTCCTGCTTTAAAATAACAGAACAGAAGCTGAAACTGTAACTAAAATCTTAAATTGGCCAAACTATAGCTGAAGCTAAAACAAAGACACTGGCTAAAAGCTAAAAAGTATAAGAAGACAAAACTAAAGCAAGTATTCTGGAATCTAGAGTTTAACAAACAATAGTTTTGATGGAATTAAATGTTTCCATGTATTATTCAACATATTTTGAGTTTTTCATTTGAATCACAGCTAAAGACACACCTGTTTTCTTAACGCAATTTTGTGTTTAATTCACTAGTTTTGGGATTCTCCTTCGCTCTTTTTGTCACCCTGCTCTAAAACACAAAAAGTAGGACATCATGTTTTTTGCCTGTGTTTGTGAATGTCTGTTGAATTTGTTCATGTGTCTGTGTGTGAGCAAAATATCTCATTAACAGGTGGACAGATGTGCAAAAACAACTGATTAACTTTTGGAGTCAACCCAGTTTAGTTTGTGTTAGCTAAAGCCCAGTAGCTGTGGCCAACTTGTGCCTTCTTGAATTGGGATGATTTTGATGTACATTCAAAGGCTACTTTGAAAGTTGCATTAAAATGTATGCAGTGGTTCATGAGATATTTTGTTAACAGACGGACAGGGTCACGGTCATGATCTTGTACATTCACTTTGTGCTTGAAGTGTATTGGAGACGACATTTAGCTACAACCACTTTATTATATCTGTAAAATTAATGATTTTGTTCTATGACTAGTCACCATGTGACTTTGGAATGGCTAAACTCAACGTCATATTAAAGAAGTGGTGCAACCATACTGTCATACCTTCACATATAGTGCAGCATTTGCTTGCAATAATCGTCAAAATGTTGGATTTGTAGCGAAAAGCTCATAAAAAGCATTTCATTTTCACAAAACACAATTTAAACCATTAGCATTTGAATCTGCAAGTAAAGAAATTGCACCAAAAAATAAAAAATAAAGCCATCAATTCAACAGTCTGTGAAATTATACATGTGAGATTTTTCAGTTCATTGGTAAATTGTTTTCTAAACTTACATTTGGTCTGATTAGAGTTGCAGGAAGAGCTGGAGAATCTCCTGGCTCTTTGTTACTCAAGTGTAAAACAAATGTGTAACTTTAGATAAACAGAAAAGCAAACCGTGTGTAATTACCCCGCTGCATGTTTAAAGACTAACTGGCCTGCATTGTTGCTGATATTATAATAATAATGATTTTTGGTCTTTGCAGAAAAGGATCTGAATGTTTAATTGAATTCAGTTCAGGTTTAGTGAGCAGTATGTTTGTCAGAATGTTTTAAAGGTGGGGATGGAGGGAGCTGGAGGAGGAGCAGAATGCTCATTGGTAGCCGGATGATTGTTTCTGCCTGATGCTCCTGCTTGGTCACTGCGCTGTGTCGAGTCTCATTAGTATGGGTGTCAGTGCCTCTCCTTCAGCTGAACCTGCCATACCACTGTAGTAGTGGAGCTGAGCTGAGCTGCCTGGCTGCCGCATTGTCCCTGAGTGCATGACGTGAGCTCTGCCTCGTTCAGAGGAACAGACTCACGAGCCTCATCCCAGGGAGATCTGTATCTTGAAACGTGCTGCACATGAAACCAGGTTGAGTGTGGTTACGTAACACACCTGAAATATTACCAACAACGTGCACGGACAGGGTGATCGACTCATCACAGTTCTGCTTCAGAAACGTTCCGGCGTGGATTTCATGTGGACGTTACTCTGACTCTTATTCTCTTACTAAACACTGCAGCTGATCCACCATTACTTCATGACATCTTCCCCTGAATGTAGCTGCCTCCCCCCCACCCCTTCTTTTTTCAGCAGACTGCAGGGAGATCAAGACTGGCTCAACTTACAGGGTGAAGAGTTTCATGTGTAACATTTAAATCAAGCATCTACAGATATCACTGGTTCCACGACACCCCAACCCAAAAAGGATTTAGAGTCATTCTGGTGCCACATGCTGCCTGTGAAGGTGGGCGATGATGTTATTGCCTGTTGGTGTGTGTATGGGCACCTGTTTCTGTCTGTTAGCATATATGAACTCCAAATTTGTTGGGATTGCACATAGGATCATTTTTAAAGTTTCACCACAAGGGCTGCAAAATTCAGTCATTTCTGGATATGAGATGATCTTAGTCAACAACATAAAATACAGTGGGTAATATGCATTTCTTAAAAGATTACTAAGTCTTTAACACATTAGCTATGTTTACATGGACACAAGTAATCGGAATAAACAGACAATTGGAATAAAAATAAGTCATATCAATGCCCCAAGTGGGATATTATGATCACGTTCGGCTCAACTGTAATAAATATGATAATCCGAACGGCGCGCATGTAAACGCTTGATCTGATCATGTTATTCTAGTTGTAGAAAACTGACCTGACTCTGCATGTGTGCCCTATGTCCGTCTGACGTATTTCTGCCTGGCTAGATGCTAATATGTCAGGGAAGCCACATTGTTTGGTTAGCAATACAACATTCCTGTTAGATACTTTGAGCTTAAAATTATTGAACTCCTGATGGTCAAAAGTGTAACATGGAGCGCAGCAATGACTCCATTGTGATTAAAACCTGGTGTGGGTCCATTCTGGGCACTCAGAAAACACGGAACATTTATGTTTATCATGGAAGTAGAATTTCTTCTGATTTTTTTAGGGACAGTTTACAACTCTGCACTTGTCAGTTCTTCTATTCTGAATAAAAGCCTGGTGCTTGTCATCATGATTGAATTAATACATTTTGTGCACATATAAATTACACATTTTGATTATTTAATTTAAATAGATTTCAAAATGATCTCTGAAGTTTGCACATGTGACTATAGCTATTGTGTTCTGATGAATGAAGACAATAGAAGACTTTTTTAACAGCTCTCAGTGATGAGAGGATGGGTTTTACATGTGAACAATCTGTGGAAACATTTTTTTAACATTGTGGCAAAAAAAAAACATGTTTACACTGTATGGGCAGGCAGGGTTGCCAAATAGGAAATGACAAAATATGGCACTGCCATACAGACTAACTTTTCTGAATTTGCTTTATTTAATCACAATTTTGAGTCTGAAGTATATGTATATCCATTGACCATTTTTAATTCTGTATTATTTATCTGTCCACGAGTTAAGGATTCTGACAAGAATTGAAACATAAAGAAAGGGTAAAACAGAACTTTAATATCTTGCTAAAAAGTTTCAGTAAAATCAGTGAGTGAATGCTGAGTTCATAGATTTACTGAAGAAGGTGAAATTGAGTTGTTAGAGGTAAAAGAAACAAAACGCTAGTTTAAGCAGCAGTAGGTAACTTTTTAAAAAATATTAAAAATATTTGTTAAAACTGCCACTATGTACTGACAGATGAACATGAGACAGAAAATCTGTGACTAAAACCTCCTCTGGCTCCTCCCAGTGGTCCTACAGCCATTTGCAGAAATACTCCGCTCCCAGTCAGAAACAACCAATCAGAGACAGGAGGAACATCTTACTAGTGTCAATCACGATCATACACAAGCTAAAAAGTATAGCAAAAGACTAGCTTAAAGCTAAATGTATCAAAAATCTAATTGAAAGTAAAAGTGCTAGTTGATACCTCCCAATGGTGGAAGAAGATAAATTAGAACCAGTTTGCTGCAGCAGATTTAAAAGAAAACTATTTTTTGAAGAAATGAAATAGCTCTTCATGTATTTTATAAGGTAAATGTTTTTGAATAAAAGGTACATTTTTCAGAAAAAATATCAAATTTAAAAAACACAAGTCATACCACCCATGTCCTGAATGAGCTGAATATTGTGAATTTGTAAATAGCACAAATCATGTAGAGGTTGTAAGATTGCAAAAATTAAGAAAAATTAAAAAAAGAGCATCAATGCAGAATCAGCATTCCCTCTATTAAACAAGGTTTGAATTGGAAAATGGTTGTGGTAGCGTTGCAAGCTGCATGTTTGTTTGTTTGTTTGTGTACTCTTGACAGCTTTGGCGGTCGCTCGTTCTCAGAGGCTTCACAGGTGGCGTTGTCCAAATGTATCATCGAGGACAAACAATGATGTCACCCGCATATGAGATTCAGCCTGCAGACAGATGTTTGGGAGAAAAGGAAAAAAGAGTGAAAATGAGCTCCTTGGTGAAGAGACACAAACAAACAAACAAACAAATAAACCGAGACACAGAAAAGGAACTTACATTACATAAACGAGTTGGGTGGTGAAATGGTCTGCAGAACAAAACAACCAAACAAACCTTTCTTGGTGCTCAGTCAGACCGGCTTTCAGACGCTTCAAAACATGAAAGTGAACCCGGGCTCACACCGGCCATGAATGACAGGAAGCGACGATTGTGTGAGTGTGGCGAAGAGCTGTAAGAAGTTTATACTTTCTGCTCCCTGAGCGCTCAGAGCCATTGTCCTCTGTTCCACCTCGGGGGCCAGAGGATAAACTCTCCTCTCCTCTCGCTGCTGCTCTGCTCTGTCATCACTGCTGGCTTTCATTCAAACAGCGTGACAATAGAAACTGCTCTGCCTGTGCAAAGTCACCTGCTTATGCAATACTCTGCTTTTAGCTTTCACAGCGTGAGCTCATCTATTAGCGTGCTGCCACGCTTCGTAACGTCACGAGGAAGCCGCAGATTAAAAAAAAGAAAAGTGGCCATTATTGGAGCACATGCTTTGAGGTTCGTTCGTGTTTTGCACAAACTGGGAGACAATGCTCGGCTTTGTTGTGCTGTGATCCTGCCGAGGCCCCGCTGTGAGCCGTTTTGCTTCTTTCCACTAAAATATTAAGACTGCGTTTCAGTCGTCGTATATATCTGCTGCCCCCCCCTCCCCACACCTGCTTCAAGTTATACTCGCAGCAGGAGTGAGTTCCTCCAGGCGTGACGATAACCCATTTTTTTGTTCCTCATGTGTTCACAGTGAGACATATTGACATTTTGTCTCAGCGTTTTTGACAGAGCATTTCTTTTGGGGGGGGGGCATACGTCAGGCGGTGACAGGTCCACCGAGCAGCGTTGCTAATATTCCCTCATTCATCGCGTCTGCTTTGTCTTTGCTGCTCCCACGCATTTCTGAGGGCCCACTTTTATGTTTCACCTTCTTCTGGCAATTTCCATTTTCAAATGCTCCCCCTCTTTCTTTGCTTTTTTTTTTCTAATCTCTGCCCTTAAGTCTGATGATTTCCCCTTTTTTTTCAACGTTCTTTTCCTCACCTGTCAGTGGGACTTTTTACTTTGTCTCAAAAAATCCGCAGCGTCTCAGCCCTCATCTTCTCCTCCTTCTGTTGCCTGAAGCATTAATTAATGTGGTTTTTGATGAACAATAAAAAGGAACAAAGCTCCTTCCTCTGCTCAGTGGTCAAAGGAAAAGATGGAAAAAGTAAACACATGATGTAAAACGTTCTTATGACAAAAGTGGGGCCTGGTTTGAAGCGGCGGCATACGTTCAAAGTCATAAAGCCTTAAAGGTTCAGATCTTTTGAAGTGAATTACTGTGGAAAAGTTAGGAACAACTAATCTTTTACCTGTTGCAGATGTAGCTCTTTCGTCGGCCTCAGTTTGGAGAATCAGAGTTTAATTCTGACCAGACTGATGAGCTCATGCCTAATCTGAGTGGAGCCTAGACAGAAGCAGTTTGCTGCTGTTTTAAAATAATTCTAATCATTACTTATTCATTTAAAAAGACGTTGCATTCAGATGTTATTCCTGAACTTTTACACCACCATCTATTTTCCTTGCATAGAACCAACATTGAAATCCAGAGTTGTTTTTAAGCACAAATACAGGCAGCAGCTGTAGAACATTGATATTTTTTTTTATCTTTCTTTCAAGATTATTGGAAATGTGAAATTGATGTTATTGTAAAAGTTTAAAAGTAGTCTTTGTATTAACCCTCGAAGTTGTTATGATTGGAGAAGTTTTTGGGTGGCAGTAACACCCTTTATAGTTGCATTCAGACTAGGTTTTAGCTTGTCAGATGTAAGCTTTTTATATTTATTTTCAAAACTATATTGTTGAAGATGGGGGTGCTACCAAGGGGGGACAGGACAGGTAATGGCCACCACTAAAAAACTGGAGGCCCACCTTTAATCCTTTTAGTCCTAACATTTTGCTTGGTGTTCAATTTTTTATTTAGTATCCTAAACAAACATTGTTTTTGACCAATTAGTGGTTACAAACTTAAATATATATCTTAATTCAAATTCAAATTAAAACTAAAACTTGAAATCCAGTCCCACTAAAGAAAGACAACCGGTCTAAAACCAATGTTCTCAACATTAGGATGTAGGTTATATGAATCATTTTTAAAAATAGATATGAATTGAAGGCAGGAAAAGCTTCAGTTGAGTAGTGACTCAATGAACTATAAATTAAATTAAAAACAACAACAAACATTGTGTTTATATTAGAAGATAATGCATTTTTTGTCTAATAACACATACATGACAGCAACATAACAAATCTCCTGAAATTCTGTTCTGGCTTTTGATTTTGGTGCCACCCCAGGATTTTCAGAAATCTTATTTGTTTTTACTAAAAAAAGAAAACATCCTCACTGTAAAAGGACATATCCATCTAACAAGTTTTCAGCATGTTGACATGTGTGAAGGGAACAGCAGACAATTTCCATCAAATTCATTTTGTTCGAACCATTCCATGTGCAAACCCCCCCACCTCTCCCCAAACACACACCCACACGTTTGTTTTTCCATTCCCATAGGGACCATGCATTGATTTCCATTCATTTTCCAGTCATTCCTATAGCCTATGACCTCTTACCATAAATTTAACCACCCCAGTCTGAACCTAAATCTAAATTAAACTCAATTCACACTTGGTCGTAAACCTACCCCCCCCCGAAAATTATAACAAATTCTGCATTGGTACCCAAAGAGCATTGTGTCCCCACAAGGCTGTGTTTTACTGGAAAATGGTCCCCACGATGTAGCAAAAGCCTATCCACACACAAACACTCCAGCCAGAGAACAGAGTCACTCCAATCAGTTGGGCAACATTTCATCATAGGATAAAAGGTGACTCTTCACATTATTAATTTATCTTTGACCTTTCCAGCTGAGTGGAGTAAAATATAAAAATCTTGTTTTTAAAAAAAAATTAGAAAAAGAATGTTGAAGAGCAGCTGAATAATGAATGGAGCAAAATGCAAGGTCGAGTGTACACAGTACGTATTTTCTTGGTCTTGTATTATCTCTACACGTTGGAATTTCACAGACGATATTTAGTGAGTGAAGCTTTTCTGACCCTTTTCATGTTGATATAGAAGATAACTGAAACACGTGGATTCATTTTTCTTCAAACGGCAATAGACAAAATCATTTATACCACTTTAGGACTTTCTTCAATGACAAAACAAATATTTTAGCACCAAAACAGGTGTTTCTGATTTCTTTTTTTTATTCTTCTTTCTGCTACTCCCTTCATCAGGGGTTGCCACAGCGAGCTAACTCACATGAAGATTTGGGAAAAGTACTTCATTACCTCAGCTCTATAAACAATCTTAAGTTTATTTCCACCTTTACATCAGTCATTTATTGTGCCTCTACCATCCAGTTATGGTTTCTCCTCTGAGTATTTTTCCAACTTTTCTGCATTAAATAGTCCTGCTGCCGTGCCAGCTTTTTTTTCTTTCTAGTTTTTTAGTTTCTGTCCATCAGAGTACCAAAGTATTATTTTATTATATTATATTCTGTGCAGTTCTTATTTAAAGAGTTCAGTGGCTTTGAGGAAAGTTCTGGTGAAACAAATGTGGGATTTGTAGTTCTCATTTGAAAAGTGCTGAAATTGCTGTTAACTACAAGATTTTTTTTCTGTTTTATCCATGTGTATGACTTGATTTTTACATTGATCTGTTTTATTTTACTTAAGCCGCTCTAGAGAAAAAGGCATAAACAAGTCAGTCACCTCAAACATGTCATGGTCGCCTTTAATGTGTTTTATTGCACACCTCGTTTCGATGGAGCCAGCTTTGTTCTGAGATCAAGGCCTTCTCCTCAGCTCAACATGTGGTCAGGTTTAACATTCAGCATTTCATTATCAAAGACTTCTCAGGGCACTCTGGCACCCAAAGTGCTGATCCCCAGCGCTGACTGATGTATCCTTGGATAAAGAAAGTGTAACTTCTGCATTATTTATGTGCTCGCTGTTTGGTATGCTAATATTGCAACATAATTTTTTTTTTCCTCGTGTCGTGCCCTCAACAATCCCAGCTGACTCAGATTACCAGGGCAGAAAGGGCAACTTCTCTCTTGTGCTGATAGTAAAACTTTTACCTGCTGTAAAAAATGTTTTACAAGTTTTTAGTGAGATTATAGCTCTGATCAGTTCCCATGAAGTTTTCTTCTTTCTATTGTTTAGCTAAAATCTCATGAAACTGGTCTTCAGCAGATAAGAAAGCAGAATATTTTTATGCTTGCTACAGAACATGTCAAACTCAAGGCCTGCAAGCCAAATGTGGCCCACCACTGCACTTTACTGGACCCACCATAGCTTCTAAGATGTAATGACTTAAAATAAGCATACACTGCTTAAAACCAGCATTGACCATAAACTACATCTTCCATAATGGATGGAGGTGCACACGGTTCAAAAGTAGCCAGTAGCCTGGCAAACTACTTTTGCTGTAGCCCAGTTGTACTGGGAAGTGAGAATTTCCCACTTACAAATTTAACATTTAAACTGGAATGCCCCTCTTGTGGGAATTTCCTGTCAGAAAGTGGGAGAGGTCAGAATTCAAGATGGCAGCTATTTGCCACAAATGTGTTAAAACACTGTTTCTATGAAGGAAATACCATGTAGAGCTCAGTTATTGTTTCTTGCAAAATAAAACTGGGACACTCCTACTCATTGGCTTGAACAGCATGTACAGATAGAGGGCTAATTAGTAGGGGGAAGAAGTGAAATGTGTCTTGACCTCAGTGGGCAATAACTCTAAAGATCAAGTTTGAAGATGTCTTAAAACAGGAGAGAGAGAGAGAGAGAGAGAGAGAGAGAGAGAGAGAGAGAGAGAGAGAGAGAGAGAGAGATAATAAATACAGAACCACACCTGCTTATTTGCATCTTTTTTGTCACAAGGAGTCTTATCTTGATACAGTGGGAGTGTTTATTAATTATCCATTTGCCAGGATAATGAAGGGTTAGCGTGAATCCCAGCGAGAGTTAGTCAACGCCAGGACAACATGAAGTGTTCATACATTAAACTCAACCCTGTTATTCAAGAGTTTCTGTGGAATTATAAATTAACAGCCAATTTATTAAATCTCTGATGTAATAATATATTGTATGTGATAACAAAAGGAGGACTTCGACAACAGAGAGTTCATCACTTCTCAGCGTTAAATAGTTCATCTAAACAAATACTTCCCCTCTGAAGGCCAACTTATGCCTCAGGAAGTTCAATTACTAATCAAACAGAAGCACATTTAACCACTAGAGGCAACCGCTGGCCTGTTTTCTATAAAAACATTTAAGCATGTAAACATCGCCAAAACCCAAATGCTGACTAACAACAGTAACAATAGCTGTCAGATTAATAATTTGCATAAATGCCATAAGAGATCTGAGCTATTTTCTTTGAATATGGGTTAACAGAGCAATAAAAGCTGGTTCTCATGTTAAGGGCACGCCATTTCCTACTTCTCCTGAAAATTTAATCTAATTATCTCAAGAAATGAAGAAGTTAGGATCATTTGTTTTATTTGTTTTTGCTGCAGAATCACAAGTTTTCTGGGTTTTCAATGTTAAACCACCAGAAAACATTAGAGCAATTTTTCAATGCTAAAATGGTCATAACTTCCTTATTCCATCATTGATACAGACAATCTTTGTGTCGATCTCTTAGTTGTTTCAAGCTCTATCCATTGCAATTATAAAAAGAATAATTCATGGACTTTTATTATTTTTGTCTCGCACTAACGGACTGCTCTCTCTGCACTGATAAATCTGCGTTGTTGTTTTTTTTTTTGGCTGATACGTGACAAACCGATCTTCTCTAACTCTGCAAATGTCTGAAAATCAGCCGCTGTCCTGTTTTGCTCTGCTGAGAGA
The DNA here is from genome assembly GCA_031762555.1 of Cynodonichthys magdalenae. Taxonomy (NCBI): domain Eukaryota; kingdom Metazoa; phylum Chordata; class Actinopteri; order Cyprinodontiformes; family Rivulidae; genus Cynodonichthys; species Cynodonichthys magdalenae. Next base: position 7,398,738 of record JARVJO010000024.1, read on the forward strand.
GACGGCTGGTGTCCAGTTAAAACCTGGATTATTTTAAGGGTGTTGTTCAGTGCTTTTCATTAAAATAAGAATGGAACATTGAAAAAAAAAAAAAGCTGGTTCTCATTATTCCTTATTTTATAATTCTCTCCTCTGTGGACCCAATGTCAGACAACAACACATCCTATATAAAAAAATCAATGCTTAGAAAAATGAAGAGTGGTAATTATCGAAACAAGAAGTCTGAATCGTGCAGATGGAAAAAAGAAAGTATTGCTGTTTTTTATTGGTCCAATCAAAGTAAAGAGTACAACTAATTGAACTACTTTGGCAGTGCCATGAAGAAAATGCTCAGATCTATGGAAGTGTTTGTTTTCATGGTCAGTAGGTGTGTAATGATAAGTATTAATTTTTTCAGACGTTTGGGATTAAGGTTTTCAACACTGCTCCTCATGACTGACTGTCCTGCATATTTTAGCTGTTTCCCTGTTCTGGCACACCTGATTTGTATGAATGGGTGATTAACAGGCTTCTGAAGAACCTGATGAAAACATGCTGGAAAGTAGGCCTTGAGGACCAGGGCTTGGAACCACTGATCTAGATGATGAATACATTAGTCACAGGTGATAACAGCTAGAAATGGGTATACATTTAAAAAAGTTCTGGGAGATGTTAGAATCGCCTGCTGCCAAACGGCGGATAATAATGTTTTTGCTTGTGTGTGTTGTCATGTTAACAAAATATTTCAATGAAACTCCAGGTGAGTAGTCAGATCTACATCTACAACTAAACTATTTGTAGAATCAACCCAGTTTGAAATGGCCAGCAAAGCTGTGGTGGACAAGACTTAAATCAGGACAAAAGTGTTCAAAAATGGAAAACAATTTAATTTAATAATGTCAAAAAATACTTAAAGGGTCAAACTCCAATAAAAAAATGAATCAAATAATAATATACACAGATTTGGGCCCAATTCAACAGAACAGAACAGAACAGAACAGAAACTAAACTAAAAAAAAAAAAAAAAAAAAATCTGACCTCCAGACAAAGAACAAATGCTGCTTAAATAGGGGTGGATTAACCTAAACTTGCCATATGTGGGAGGTAACAGGACAATTGAAAATTAATACAAATTTAGCAAAAATAACAAACTAAATAAGACAAAATAACTAACGTAGTACAAATAATAGGTGAAGCTTAAAGTATCTTACAAATAAATAACTACAGGTCAATTTTAACACCTCCGGGGGGGGGGGGGGGGGGGGGGG
>JARVJO010000024.1:7412811-7427685 GCA_031762555.1 Cynodonichthys magdalenae
TAAGGTTGTTTGTTAGATGTATTTCTGAAATTGATTTATTTATTATTTAAATTTGTTAATTGTCTGAAATAAAAAAAAGTCATTCATTCATTCATTAATTGGATTGACTCAATCAGTTGTAAACATAAATCTTTTTTTATTTCCTGAAAGTTTCATTAAAATCTCTACAGTCCAGGTTCAGGAGGTATTTTACTAACAGAGTTGACTCCAAACAGTTGAAGACAAATTTGTTAATAAAGATCCAGTGATATGTGTTAGCAGAATATGTGTTGAGCATCAGTCTCAGCTACTACCACACCCAACACAGTATCTACAAATTTCATTGAATCATAGCTATTTTTGTAATTTCAGTTGAATGTGACAGCCATCTTGACTTTACTCCAAAAGTTAATGTTTTGCGAAGACTCAGTCAAAGATTACTTTCCGCAGGTTTCATTAACATTAGTTCTGTGCTCCATATTTTGCTAACAGACACTTACAGGCAAAACATCAAGTTTTCAGCATAGGGCGATAAAAATGAAATCACAGTTCTGGGGAACTTGAAGGTTTTATGCTTCTCTTTTTCTTTATGGGGGATTGAGTCACTTTCCATTAAAAAGAATTGATTCCTCTGCCTGTCACGTCTGATCATTAACACCTAGTTAACGATCAGACAGTTCTGCCTTTGACCCGACAGACAAGTGACCACAGTGGCCTCACACATCAGGGCCAGTTAGTCAGAGCGGAACCCCATTTATACTATTTCCCATCTACACACACACACACACACACACTGTTATCACTACTCTCTATGAGCTCTCCTGGGTTTTTACCATTCGCACACTTTTCATCAGTATGGCGGCACTTCCCAATAAATACAGACAGTATTTATTTATAGACTGTATTATTATTGTTTTCTCAGCCATACAAGAGAGAATAAATGAGAAAAATTTACCTGACAGCTTCAGACAGACCCCCAACCCTTACTTGTATTGTTGATGAATCAGCCATGCCCTCTTGTGATAGAGTGTCTCTTTAGTATGGCGGTGTGAACGGACAAAGGAGACTTGGGAATTGAGGGCTCAGCAAGATTTGTCACATTTTGACACTCGCTTTGCTCCAGTAACCCGTGTCAAAGTGGGTCATTGTAATCCACCCCGTTCCTGCACAGCCATGTTTCCCACAGCAGATAGGATGACAGAGGCTGAGGTGTGAACAGAAGCTACACCCGGACCAGGATTTGTTCTGAACTCACACCCTGCTGACCGATGCTTGAACGAGTCTGTTTCAGGATTTGTTCTTGGTTATTTATTGATTTAGCTTGTTAAATGACCACAACAGTTTGGTAGATGTTTCTGGAGTATTTGTGTTGAGTCAGCAAAGCAGCTGACATAATTTTCAGTGATGACATAAGAGTAAATTAGGTTTCATCATTAGATACTTGCAGCTTTATCTTTAACATGTTGTCATAATAAAATCTTGCTTGACCTGCGATGAAGTTAAATATTAACTTTAGATGAGCCTGTATTTAAAAAGCCAAACCACTGTTTTTCTCAGCTATTTTAAGCATCAGTCTCTTAGGTTTAAAGAGTTTATAAAAAAATAATTATTGTGTTACCGTTGCAAAAAGAAGAAGCGCCTGAAAACCATTCAAATACACAGGGATGCATGAGTCCATCAACCCACTGACCTGATCTTCAGCTTGATTGAAGGATTCAAAACTCAAAAATGTTTTTTTTTTGTCTGGTTGTGTGTCAAAGCTGAGCATTTCATTTTGTTTTGGCAAACATGTCTTTTGTGAGGCAGCATGATGGTTCAGTTGGTAGAGCCGTTGCTTCTCAGCAAGAAGGTTGCAGGATTGAATCCCAGCTGGGGAACTTTCTGAATGGAGTTTGCATGTTCTGTCTTTGCATGTGTTGGTTTTCTCCAGGGACTCCGATTTCCTAAACCAAAAACATGACTGGAAACTAAATTGTGCCTAGATGTGAGTGAGAGAAACAATGGTTGTTTGTCTGGTTATGTGTCTCTGCGATGGACTGGAGACTTGTCCTGGGTGTCCCCCACCCCTCACACAGTGACTGCAGGGTGGGCACCAGTGACCCTGAAAGAAAGAAGCGGGTAAACGATAATGGATGGATGTTTTTTGTGTAGTTTATGTGAGTGAAGTAGACTCAAAGTTTATTATCCATAAATGGTGAGTTGGTTACCACTTCTGTTTCAAAACAAGATGGTTTCAGGTTTGATTCCCAGCTTCTGTGTGGAGCTGGGATGTTCTCCTCATGTATGAGCGTGTTTTCTCTGTGTATTGGCTTCTCTATCCATCGGTGTGAAGGAAAATAGAATCAAACAGAATGTTATTAGCATCAATCACGTCTGAAAAACAAAGGACCATTTTCACAGTCATTTCACAGATTAGCCAATCAATTTTTGTGTCTCATATCAGCACCAGCACTGCCTGCTGACAAACACTGGACCATCCAACTTAACCAAACAGTGAAAACTTTAAGAAACCGCCTCAGCTGCAGTGCGCTTGTCGTCGTCACCTCCCCTCGGGATGTTCTGATTAACTATTCCTAACCACACAGACTCTTAAGCTGCTTCTTTTACATAATTCCTTATCTCTGCTGCCATGTATTATTCAAGTCAAACTAGAGAAGTGAGACAAAATTGTGCTGGAAAGTGCCGAGAACTGAGGAAGGACATTTTCTCTCATCTTTGCTAAAAGTTTGTGACCTGAAGGAAAAACTAGATGTAAGAAAGAAAAAAACATTTTAAACAAAGGAAAAAAATAATCAGGTTCAAGCTTTAATCCAAATCAAGGCAACAAAAGTTTGAATTCAGTCATTAATATCACTGATTTGTAGCTGCAAGATTTGTCTTAACGAATATGGAATTATGATTAAATACATAATTTAATTATTCTCTCAGCACTGCGGCACTCACTGTGTTTTTCACATATGGCTCCAACTCTCCTCTCCAACAATGTACACAAACACTTACAGTATGCATCATTATGTTGTGTTTAACAACACTTAATGAACTCCTGAGGGAAATACTAATCTGTTACTACATTAAAACACCTCACTGTGTATTTTAAAAACAAGCTTTTTAGAATTTCTGTAAACATCACATAAATTTAGGGATTTTATGTTGATGGTGGATCCATTCTGAGACCTAAAACGAGCTTTAAGTCCAATATGGACAACATTAAATTAAACTGAATATATATATATATATATATATTTGACTTATTGAGGCAAAAGATGAAATACATTTATGGCATTGATCGTGGTAAATGACCTGTACTTAAATTCAAGGACTTCAAAGTACTTCACGCTACAGTCATTTATACACAGCTACAGCTGCCCTGTAATTAATTGATTTACTGCTAAATTATTCATACATTTAAATTTATAAACATGCATATTTTTTCCTAATTCAAGATTAAATAATTTTTGGCCGTGGACATTATTTAGAATTTTATTTGTTTTGAGGAAAGCTGAATCCATATAAAAGGATTAGGGCCACAGAGCAGACTTTTATTTTATTTGGCCCTAATCCTCTTTCGTATAAATCTTTGTTGGAATCAAAATTCATTAAAATTTGTTTTATTTCTAAGATTCATGCAAAAAAATTAATTAACTAACTGAATGCAATGAAAGTAGCATTACTTAAAGGGATATTTCTCGCAGCTTTGTGCACCAAGAATGCAGTGTGATCTGTCAGCTGTTTTTACATGATCACCCGCCTTTCATGGTGGTTGGCAGTGATAAGGAATTGCTACTTAGTGAGGTTTCTATTCCATTATAGAAAATATGTTTTTATATTATAAAAAAAATTTAAAATAATGTTTGTATGAACAGCTATGATTTCTCTAAGTTTAGAGTTGTTTTATGATGGCAGCAATTCACTTTGACCCTGCTCTGACAAGCCGTTAGCTCATCAGTCCTGTCAGAATCAAACTGTTTTCCTCCAAACTGGTTCAAAGAACTATCTACAACAAGTAAGACATTAACTATTCATAACCATTCCACAGAATCCCACATAAAAAGCTAAATATATATATATATAAATAGGAATGAATTATTATCTAGTTTTGTCTGTGGGGAAATATGAAAAGCGCTCTCATTGGCTGGTTTCTGCTTGTGATGAAACAATTGATTTTGGTCAGAAAAAGTTATTTTAGTTTAAATGTCCCCACTCACCTTGTGTCGTGTTTTTCAAATAGTTTTGTCATTTTGAAAGTCCTGGCAAGTTGAAAATAGCCAAGAGATTCAGGATGGAAGCTAAACCTTATTTTGTCTTTATGTATTTTTAATCCAACTTTTAAATCGTTCACACAAACTCTTCTGTTCTCTCTCTCTTTCTGTTGTCCTTGATTTTCTCCTTAACGCCTGCTTTATTTTCTTTTTTTCTCCCCACTGCTGATTTAAAAGACCTTTACTCAGCTGTACACTGGAGCAAAGGTCTTGGGAGAAAAATGACAAGTGTTAGTGGGCACCTTGAGGGCCTATTCATACACATACAATTACAGAAGATTTACTGAAGTCTCCTGAATTTAATGTGATTGTGTTGAACCCCTTATCTTAACCAGGCTATTATTAGCTTTTAAACAGAAGGCATTTTGCTCTTGTTGTGTGCACTTTGATTTCATGCTGCTATGAAATGTAAAATATGCTTCTTATTCAGCTGTTTGCTCAGCGAACCTGTAAAACTGAAAGCTTTGTCAGGAAAGAAACCAGATTTGTATTTCTTCTTTGTGTTGTGATCTGGAGTTTTTGGACTGTTTTCTGCACTTCAGGTGCTCAAGTTTTCCTCCCACAGCCCCAAAACAACCATGTTAGTTTATTTGTTTGTAAAGTGAATGTGCACAAGTGAGTTTTGTTAACTTTTTATTCTTCCTATATCGACCTAAGTTCTTATCTCCTCTTGAGCATGCTTCAGATTGAAAAGTAACTTAAATACTGTTTTTAGTTGCATCTTTAAAAACATTTAAATGTTAAATCACAGCTTTATATAGAGGGCAGTAGCACACATACATTGAAGTGTCTTGCATCAGTTTTCAGCCAGAACAATCCTGGAGAATCCATAATCTAACTCAACAAAATCAATAAACACATAATTTACAAGGAAATCTATCTATGAGGAATGATCTGAGAAGTGGAAATAATGTACCTCTTTTAGTCACAAACATCTCTAACCACAGACTTTCTTTAGTTGATAATTTATTGACTGCAGACAAAGCCAAACTGTTTGACTTAGAATAAATTCATAGTAGAGATAACAGCTAAAGCCACCATTTTTGTCTCTCAGTCTCATCCTGAGGGTCACAAAGAGACAAAAAGCTGCAGCTTTTGATCCGTCAACCCAGAGGCACAAATGAGATACAGCCTGAAAGAGACGTGACAAGAGATAAAGCTGCTTATAAACGGTGGTTCTGCCTCCAACGGTGGTTATAGATTCATCCAAATGATGAAGTCTGGATTGTTTTTGCCTTGAGCTGATTGTCAGCGAGGCTGCTTGATGTCCAGGGTCCTGACCTTTGGAGGTGTTGGGGAGTTCAGCAGCTCAGCGGTCTCCTCAGTTTCTATAAGCTGATTAGCACAAAGCATATGGCTGATTAATGGGAGTTCAGTTGGATTCTGGTGAAATACTGTGATCCATAGAGAGTATAGTTTTAACCCTAATCTATCAAACACAGTGCTTTGTATGGAAAATATTAGGGGCTATATTGTTTTTGTTACAATTTTTTTAGTTTTTGGATATCAGTACTTGGTTTAGGATTTGTTGGTTTATTGTAAGTTAAATATCTTTTTTAAGCCTGTTTTTTACTTTGAGGCGCACGTCTTTTTCCCCCTGCTGAGCGACAAAAAATTGCGCAACTTCCGTTTGCTCTCCCACTGCTATCCCCCAGTGACAGCCATGTTGTGCATTGCCCCCAGTCAGAACTGTGAGATGCGGACCTTGCGGCTCGGAGCGTGTGATTGGGTAGAACTTTGTGATATATATTTGTGAAAATAATCAACACTCATTATTGGAGATATAGTTTATAGTAAATGCTGGCTTTGAAGCAGCAAAACCTTATTTAAAGACATTGGTTGTGTCAATTCAGGGGCTGGGTCCTCATGAGTGCGCATTTGTCGGCCGCATACGTCACTGCCCCACGCTGAGTACTGTCCCAATTCGAAGGCTCCTCATCATGCGGCCGAGGAATGCAGCTGACAAACTCATGAAATCCGAGGATGCATTTGTGTATCCTCACCAGCCGAGGATATCCCAGAATTCAATGCAAGACGGTGGAGTTTTTATTTTTTTAACAAGTCGGCGTAGTTTGGAAATTCACCACAGACCAAAGAATTTGTTTTTAAAAGTAAGTTTAGCAACTTAGTTGTTAAGATTTTTGCTGCAATAAGATGTTTAATAAAAAATGCAACCACAAGTACTGATACTGGAGCTAAATCTGATTTATTGATGGTTTTTGTTTTTGTTTATTTACGTGTAACATTTTAACTATGAAGTTATTCTTCCAGGAACAAGACGTGTAAATACACGAACCAACGTATTTTGAGTCTGACATGAAACTGATCACTATGGTAACGGGGTAGAGGGTGGTCACACAAACTCACGTAAAGCCGACGTCAGGTGAAGGGTAGACCGTCTCATTTCACAGCAGATTTCAGCAGCCTACCCGGCCCAGCTGGGCTATGTGCTCATGAGGACCCAGATCATGAATTGAGTCATCAATACATCTTTTAAGCTCTCGCAGGCCATGTAAAATGCTGCGGCGGGTTACATTTGACTCGTGAGCCTTCAGTTTAAAACGTGATATTTACTTTTAAATAAATAAAAACAACAAATACGATTTTCTCTTAATTTGTATAAATTTCTTAAAATGGAACTGAAAAATTTCTCACATGAAATGTAAACAGTAACACATTCATTCGAGTATTGATGCCAGTATTCCAGTATCAATACTGATTTTGGAGTCTGTTCCGGGTATCGTTGCATTTGGTATAAATACGAGTCCTTTTAAAAATACTAGTATCAGACCCAATAATGATACCAGTAACAGTTATCAGGACACCACTGCTTCTTGCAGTCACAATCACACATTTTTCTGCTGTCCAGTCTGCCTTAGATCCAAGCTGGGTGTTTTGTTGTTTTTACACCAGCTCACAGAAGACACATGATGTTTGACAGGGGAAAGCAGTGGCAGTGCAGATCTTCTGAGAATATTTCTCTGTGCTGCAGCTGCCTCTTCTGAGCATCGTTCCTATTAATCACAAAGCCATTTGTGATACAGCATTAAATCCTCTGATGTCTAAAATGTGACAAATGATGATTGCCTAGGGGCAATCGATGATGATCACCGCACTATTAATGGCTCCTCTGCAGGAACAGCATTCATTGAAATACAGTTCTGGCTGATTTAGAACTGGCTTTGTGTTTGGATGTTTGTGTTCCTTCTTTAAGGTTAAAAAAAAGGCTCTGGACAAAAAGAAGTGGTCACATCTGCCACCGCTTGGCAGCTTTTAGACATCAAACAAACCAAGCAAAAGGCAAACAAAACATGCATTGTCTTCTCTTGGCAGTTTGGATGCAGCTCCTTTGTTCAGTGAGCTGGGAATGGAAAGACAGACCAGGAGCGTCAAGGACCTGGTACTGCATGGATACTGTAATATAGTGAATCTTCATGGTCAAATTTAAACTCAGTCATCTTTTATTGACCTTTGTCTCTCCCAGGTCAACGAGGGGCAATCGTCTCGTTGCAGCTGGGTGCTCATCACGCCTCTCCAGGGGATTAAATCCATACATCACCAACAATGATCGATTTTTAAAAACACCTTAATAAAAGAACATAAAGAGGACAGAGGGGTTCATTATAGGAACTTTGCACTATTTTCTTTGTTTTGCTTGATTTATCTGTCAAGACTTGTGTATAATAAACCTGCTGATCTTGGTTTAAACAGGGGTGTTGTGCAAAATCTATGGTTTCATTAACAAATAATATGCTTGAATCAGCAGCAGTACATTTCCACATAGCAGACAGATGTGGGCCAAATATGCTGTCAGGCTGGCGCTACTGCCTGACTGCTGGATGTGGGCCTGGTCAGGCAATGATACTGTTTTTAAGATGGCATGCCACAACTGACCCAGTTGTGGTTTGGTTTGTGTGGCCCAAAGACATAAGCTCACACCCTTAATGGAAAAGAAAGTCAAAAGCTAAAATTTTTTTTATTGTCACACATTGCATCACAGAAATAACATACAAGATTTATATCATAAAGTATTATCATACATAATACTTTTTTCCATTACCAATGTTAGCTTTTTGTAGGAGATTAAAAGTACTCCTTGAGATTTTTCGCCCAAAATGCAAGACACATTCTGTAGTGTGAAAAACAAATTGTAAAAAAGGGTGCATAAGGTTAGAAGATCAATTTAAAAATAAAAAATGTGGGAGCAACTTTGAGGTGTTACAAAAATAAAAAACAATGCTTTGGTGTTTTAAAAATAAAAAAATAGTGAGCTTTTGTCTTTCTTTTCATTAAGGCTGTGAGCTTTTGTTTTGTGAGTTTTTGTCTTGTGAGCCTTTTTCCGTACACCAACTTGGTTGCAGTTTGTTTGAGGTGATGCTGGTTCATGCATGAACCACATCTGGGCCACCAAAGGACTATCATGCTTTGCGGTATGGGCCAGGTATGTGGGCCAGAACTTGGCCTGACAAAATGTTGCTATGTGGGATTGTCCCCATGTTATCTGTTATGAGCACAAACTGAGCCCTGTTTCAACCCTGCTGGTTACAAACACACAAAAACAACAATTTCACACCTTTACCTGTGCTTATTATATGACTAAACTAAAATGAAATCAGCTGATAGGCAAAGGAGATTATGTTTATTATAACCTTAACTTTAGAAACTCATTAACTGTTTTGTGATTAATGAATGAATTTGCACCTGATGACTCAGCACAATAATCTAAACACAATGTGAGTTGCAGCTACAAAAACTTAACCAACAAAATCTGCAAAACACTAAAATCTGTCACTGCTGAAATTTTAGGCCATGATTTCTATTTAAAACACAGTTTATCACGTTGAGTGTTTTATTATCAGTCGTCAATAAAATAATATGAAAGAAACAACAGGAATGTGTTTCTTCTCTGAAACTTCATAAGCTGCACAAAATATTTTGTCTTTATTTTAACATCAGTATTTTGTTTTAAAATGTCACGCAGCACATATCTGTTGTGTATACTTCTTTCCTGTTCTGTTAGTAAATGTAATGAGAGTCACAGAAGACTGATGTCCTCCATGTTTTCACACAGAGGACAGAGAGGAGTGTACAGTGTGTGTCTGTGACAAAAGGATGAGAATCACACAGGAAAAGGGAGGAAATGAAAATAAGAGTGGAGGAGATGAGGGAACAGTGAGAGGAAGGAAGAAGTTATGGCCAATAAAACGCCACGAGTCTAAATGAGCATCTTTCCAGCAAAACATAAACAGGAAAATACAGCTGACTGTGTTCATCAAGTCCGAGATTCAGCTCTCATCCTTCAGTCCAAAAATTGTCTAAAGAAGAAAGAAGCATCTGGACCAGTTCTCACTCTGTGGATCAGGCTGGTGACTACGTTGTGTAGGAACCTGTCGTCTTAGAGTTGTAATAACATTTACCTGCTCGGCTCGAGTTAAAACATTGCAGCTTCTTCTGACTTCAGTCAGTTTTCATTTAGATTACTGTGTATCAAAAATTCAGTGATAAGATTTGAGTTTGAGTAATGAATCATAAAGTGTTTGTGCTTCAGGAGGTACAATCCAAACCTGCAGTCGTCCTCAGCTCTGTGGAGCTTTCAGTCGATTTCATCAACCTTTTTCTTTTCTTTTTTCTTTTTTTTTAGCTTTTGGCAAAATATATGCTGAAAAACTGACATTAGATTACCTGCCCTGCACCAAAACAACATGTGAGGCACAGCTTATGTTCTTCAATGTCTATCCACCCTCCTTTAGTTTCATGTTTGGTAATAAAAACTGAGACAGAGCCAAAGTTACTGAATAACAAGCTTCAACGATGAAATAAAAATTGACTTTATGCTGAACACATTTTGAAGTTATTCTAATTTGATAAATTTTGGCAAACTGGAATTAGTTGCATCAGTATGAATAAATAACATGGACACAAAATCACTCGTGCTATATTTTTACAGTCACCTGACCTAGAATTATGAAGTTAAACCACCTGGCTGCACCAAACAGCAACTATCAGAGAAAGAGCGGAATGATTAAGTGGAATAAAATCCTAATCCATATAAGTTTGAAATGATCAATAAATGAATATTCTGAACATGTTGTAATGGAAAATTTATGGGATTAACATCTCACCTGCTTTAGATAGCTTTAAAAACAACTTCAGAAAGTTGATCTTGAAGTTCAAGATGGCAGCAATCTACAAACCCTGCCATGCATCAATCAATCAATCAATCGATAAATCGATAAATCAATCGGTTGATCAATCAATGGATATATCAATCAATTCATGAATCAATCAATCAATCGATAAATCAATCAATCAATCCATCAATCAATCCATCCCACACTTCACAACAGTATCATTTTTCAAAACTATCTAGCATTAAGAAACAATAAAAAGCAATGTTTAATTGTTGTAGTCAGTCACAATTGCTTATTTAAAATCAAATAGTAGAAAAAACTGGAATCACTTTCTAATTTGCATTTCTAAAACAAACACCTGCATCAGATTAAATCTGCTAATTAGTGCTCAGTTAATGAAGAGGGCTCGCACCTTGGAGAGCTGTTACACAAAGCAGTTTGACATAAATCATGGCTCCAACACGACAGATAAAACAAAACAAATGAGAAGCAAGTGGGTAGAAACTGGAGTCAGTGTCTGAGACCAAAGAAGCCAAATGAAAACCAACATTACCACTACCTAACCCTAACAGAGAAGAACAAGGTGGGATTAAATAATTTAAGAAGAATAAGGATTTAATTTCCCTCTGTGATCAATAAAGAATTTTTGAATTGAATTGAATTGAATTGAAGAAATGCAAAACATAGTTGTTCACTAGGTGATGATGCTACAACTACTATTTGGTAGATGGATATTTGCCCAAAGAAAACATACATTTTCACAGCCATTGGTGTTTTGGGGCTGACATACAGGCAGCAGTCATTACATCTGCAATAAATGTCAATGTCTACATTTTGGACATTTTTCTAATCCCATAAACTGAAAGGATGTTTGGTGATTCAATTCAATTCAATTCAATTCAATAATTTTTTTCCAATTAATTAAAAATATGAATACCAAACAACAAATTATCCAAAACATAAAAAATTAAAATTAAAACATAATAATGCATACAAAATTAAAATGTCAAGGAAAACAAAACTAAATAAAATAAAGATAAAGTCATGAATGAAAAGGAGCAGAAAGAAGTATAAACTTATAATATCTGTCTCTACTCACAAAATAGAATCAAACACCACCTCAAAAGTTAACCATCAGCATACGGAGAAAATGACTTAACACACAAAATTACAACAAAACGTTACCTTAGACAATATTATAACGCTTCATCATAATAATTTTCAAGTTTTTTTAAATACAGAAAAAGATTTTGACTGTTTTACCTCATTATCAAAACTGTTCCACAAACAAACACCCTTAATTGAAATACATCTTCCCTTTAACACAGTTCTGAATCTAAGTTTTTCAAAAGTCTCAACACCTTTTAAATTAAATTTACTTTCCCTTTTAATAAATCTGGTTTGGATATTGATGACTTTAGCTTTCATGATAATACACCTTGTCATCTTGACAAAGGAGGTAAAAACCTGCAAATAGTCCAGGTTTTTACTAAAATAAGTAACTCTCTGGCTACCGTAATTATATATATATTTTTTTTTATCAGTGTTTCTTCAAAATGTTGTAATTTTGAAAATTTTATAGTTTATCCTTCAAAAGTGGTGATTCTATCATTTTTGCCTAGGGTTTTACTTTGGACTGGGTCTCTTACAGACTTATCATGTCCAACAGAAACTCTGTTTCTTCACACAGGACATTCAAATAATTATCTACAACAGGTAAGATGTTAAGTCATCATAACTTCTCCACAGAATTCCACTTCATATTGTCTTAAATCAACCCTTTAAACATTTCCAGGCGTTTATCTGATACAGATAATTTTAACAAATTTCACTGTTTCGAAAAGGCTGTTTTTATTTGTTTTCTATTAACCTCTGACATATATAATACTGGAATACCTTTTTGGAATAAAATAGGCTTATTTGCTTACTGAGACCTCCAAGCAGAATCTGGCTTGAATTTTGTCAATGTGATGTAGATGTTTTTTCCTTCATTGTAGCTACAGATGGCCAACATTCACCAAAAGCAAACAAGACAAAAATTAAAAAAAGTTGCAAGCTTTGAGTAGATTTAGGGGCACATTTGGTTGGCTTTTAGTGGCATTCTTTGCCAAATAAAATGTTCTGCACATTTGAAAACCCTTTATAATTTATTTTTGTTTGCAAGGAAAAGCAGGATGCTGTTGTGAAGGCTGAGCTTTGTTGCTGAAATTGCTTTGTGATGATATGACGTCTGGAGAGCAAAGTAAGCCAAGTGTTTGTCATTGTTGTTGTGTGTATTATACTGCGACCACACAAGCTCAGAGCCATAGAGCAGACAGTGTGAGGCCTCTGACGGATAGGACTTTATTCATGCTGACACAATGATGCATGTTTCACATTTGTTATCCAGACTGAATAATACAAAATAAAGTTAAAACAATATTTGTTTTGGTTTTATTTCATTAGATATGCTAATACCCATACACATAAATTAGCTGAATATTTTGCAATAATTATTGCCCTTAAGACACTTCTTTTTTCGCCATACATATGTTTTAAGTTTAACATTTATAAATACAATAAGGCTAATTGTTTTTGGACTGATGACACAGCATGTGTGACTTTGACATGTATAAATATTGCAGAGTGAGAGGCATAGCACCTAGCAACATGGCAACCACAAATCATGGTTTCCACAGTCAGCCTGGTTTGTTGCTGCATTCCAGTAGCACTGGGAAGTGGACATTTTCTTGCTCCCATTGGAAAATTTAAACTGGAATGCCCCCTCCTGTAAAACTGTAAATCCCATTGGAATAGTTGGAGCAACTGCGATTACTCCCAGTTTCAATTTGAAGATGGTGGCTACTTGCAGCTTTAGAAAGTCAACTCTGTAACTTTTTGTGCAATCACTTGTACAAGTAGTGCGTCTTCTGTGCATACTGTATGTATTAAAATCAGTGTTTATTTGCATGATGTATGTATATTGTAACAGTGTTGTAGCTAGGTTAAAGGCAGCAATACAATCACCTGTGGGCTAATCTGAATGCGGTTTCATAAGGTTTGTTGGGACATTACGTCACTATCACTTCCCAGTTCTGGAATACAATGTAAATGGAATGCACCATGTCTCGCCATGTGGTGTAGGCAGTAAAGGCAAATGCTGAGGGTGCTGTCCATCTAAGGAACGCCACAAATAAGGGACAAAAATAAACATTTTTTTAACTTTTTATCAGTTGAATTAGTTTGTAGAATAATCACTGGTTACTCAGGTTTATGAAGGTAAATTGTTCTGTGGGTTTCCCAGAATGCTTTGTTACATGAGATCATATGGTGCAGAATATTTCATAACAGTATATGATGCCGTGAAGTCTAACTACTGGTGCTCAGTGTGTAAACAGAAAACAAAATAAGGATAATGGAAGTTTCAGTCTCAGATAAAGTTCAGGTTAAAATCTGGTTTTCAGTGTTCTACCTTCATAAAATACTGATTTATGTTGTTTTATTCTCAAGTATTTAGTAAAATGCACATCAAATGGCTGGAAAATAGTTTAGATGCATTTTTTTTACAATATTTTCCAGGACAGTATACCCCTGGAATCCCACCACCACCCCCAGAACTGTTTCACTCCACAGCTGCTCATTAACATGAGCAGGTGTTCCTCATTGTTGTCAGCCGATTTTGGCAGGTATGAGGTAGACTTCTGGTATTCAGTTTCAAATTAAAATATAATAATACATTATATTATTATTATAAATATATTGTTAACTATTTTAATTGGACAACCTGGTTTCTAAAGATAAAAGTATTATCAAAGAGAAAACTATTTAATTTGGTATTTATGTAAAAGTAAATGGTAAATGGACTGTACTTATATAGCTCCTTTCTATCCAACCAGGATACTCAAAGCGCTTCACACTACAATCTGTGCCCTCATTTACCCATTCACACAACACTCTACTAGATTTCCTACAAAGCTAACATGTACAATTGTCTATGGAGACTAATCAGTGCCAATCACATTCATACACGGATGGGACACACATCAGAGGCATCAGGGGTGAAGTGTTCTGCCCAAGGACACAACAACTGAGACAGCTGGAATGGGGGATCGAACCAGGGGGACGACTCACCTAACCACTCTGCCACAGCCGCCGCAAAGTATGTAATTTGAAAGTGAGATTTAGAAAATTTCTCAAGTGGCACCACCTGACATCTTGCCTAGGATGCCCTTTCTGTAAGTATTTTACACTGCTATGACAGTTCTTTGTTTTTTGCAAATAAGTCCATTTCTTTTTACCTTTTTGTGTGCTCCCTGGGTTCCATAGACTTTGCATGTAAACCCACCAGGAGCGTCAGGTTTACATGCAAAGTCTATGGTGGATGCCTGTCAAGCAGCGTCGGGAAGTGCTGCAGCACGTTTAGCGCGATTAGGGCAGCGAGATTTTAAAAAATCTGAACTTTTGCAGCTCGACGCGGAGCATCAACCAATCAGAGAGACTCCACTGTGTGACGTAGTGACAGATTT
>JARVJO010000024.1:7438863-7451045 GCA_031762555.1 Cynodonichthys magdalenae
GCACATTTTCACGTCAAGTTTGGATTTTATAAATCACAACCTTTGCATGAAAAGTGGCGTACGCAAGTTTCTGGGCTTGTTTTGTGCGTACACAAGCTTTATAAATCCAACCCCTGATGAGTAAGGCCCGGTTCCAATAATCACATTTCCATCCTTGTGCACATCAAATGTATGTTCCCGCCAATATGTTCTCCAATTTTTGCACCTGCGCACTCAAACCTTTGTGTGCACTTTGACTGAGTACACACTTCATAAAGGGGCGTAGGGTGTAGTGCGAGGTATGGGACCAGACTTTAGAGAGACTGAGGAATGTATTTGTTGAGAGGAACGATTACTCAGGGAGAACAGATGGATTGATGAAAATATGCAGGTTAGATGTGAGTGAACATATACTTTAGTTTCTTTGTTGTTAATGATACAGACAAAAATTTGTAGGAAACCTGAAAAAGAAGATTTTACCAGTCAAGATTAAAGGCGTTTCTTTTTTCTTTTTTTGTATTTTGTTAAATTAAATAGTTCACTGACAGTCATAATTTGCCGATATTATGATAAATTTTAAAGAACACATGTTAAAGTAGAGCCTTTAAGATTACAGCCTGATTACAATTTAAAGTTATGTAGAAGTGAAGATCAAGAAACTGGATCATACTTTGATTTGGGCCCTCTGGGATCTGACACATATTTTACTCCAAAACAGTGAATTAGGTATTTTAAAATGTAAATCTTTCAAAATCCCAAGACTGTGTATTACAGCATTTTTAGCCGTTCAGTTCAGACAAATAATAATTAGCTCTGAAGCACAGAAATGATGATTCATTCATGATAATACACAATACGGTACAAACACAAATGACCCAGCTGGGGCAAAACAGTCATTACAGCTCTGTGGTCAGAAGCCCTGGGCACCTCTGGACAAAAAGCAGATGTTAGGCATGACAGAAGATGACACACCAAAGCTGTTTTTGTGCCCACTTCGCCTTCAGACAGGAAGCTGAAACTGCTTCTCCTGTAAGACATCAATAAAATGACCAGCAGTGATGCCTAGCTTGGTGGTAGTCATTGTTTGCCCTGACCATCCAACATCATGTTATTCCCTTGACAACATGCCTCCAGTGCAGACGAGTGGACAGGCTTCCAAGCACAGATGAATGTGAGACCAGATTTGTCTCGCCCTCCCCAGGCCTGTCCTCCCTCTGTTCGGATAGAAAAGCCAGCTTTTACTGTGACCAGAGCTCCCATGTCTGACTCACTGTACTCCTCAGGGTCACAGCATCCAGCTGGTGGGAAGAAAATGACCTGTTTCATTCATTAGAGGCAGAGATTCTGACTGAATGTACACGATGCTGAGGGGATATTCTTGTTAGTAATGTTTTTAGCCTGTTGGGGATTGATCCCGAGTGAAATATTTCAGCAACTTTTGCATCATTTGGGATAAAAATTTGAACACACATCATTGGTTCCTGCAAAATATGTCCAACTAACAACCTCAACATTTTTTTTCTTTTAGCACAAACGGCTTATCAGCTGCCACCAATCAGCCAGAGAAGGCTCAGAAGAAAAATGCCCATTATGTCAATCGTAGGTTAAGAGTTTGAGGGCAGCCTGTTGTTTAGCCCCCTGTCACCAAAGGTGGGTGATAGTCCATCTGAATGCATGTCTGCTTTGTTTTTCTTAGCTTTTTAAAACCTTTCCTGGTATAATCGACTACCTTGTTGAGACCTATAGGTGACCAAAGCCAGGCCCTAATGAGGAATGGATTAATGGTTAGATTCAAGTTAAGGGTCAGGGTTAAGTTATAGGAATCACCAGCTTTATCACGATACAATATTATATCATAAAGTCTGTCATGATATGATTTGAATAAATTCAATTCACAAGTCTGTGATTGATATGATGCAATATCATATATCCATTTGACACAATCATTGTGTTATGGGCATGTTTCAATTCACATCGGGCATATGATGATGATGTGGATTGATGTTTTTGTTTTGCCTTGATTTAATTGAATCAATAATCATGTAATTGATATATCTAAAGGAAAATTTGAAATTGATCAACTGAATTTTTGATGCAGTTTAATATTTTACACTTTCTGTTCATTGCAGCAGTAAGTTTAAAACAGACAGAGTTGGTCTGTGTGTTATCAAAGTGTTCTTTCTGCAGTATAAACAAAAGTTAGTTACGTTCTACATCTGACGTTAAAGTTAACACCTTCAGAGGTTGTAATCAGGAAGAGACTGAAGAGGTTATAATGTTGATGTTTTTTAGGTAGTGGGAGGTTTTTGCAGAGTCTCTGTTCAGATCCAGTCTGGACAGACTGGGATGTTTTGTTTTGGTTTGGATGAAGGTCACTGAGGCCTGCGCTGTGTACTGCTGAACTGGAGTCAGAGACGAGAATAAAGCTTTTGAGAGTAAATCCAGTGGATTCCTGCATTTATTCGGACATACCATTTTGAACGTCGCATTTTTTATTCTACATATCGATGTGGATTGATGTATTGTTAAACCCCTATTGGCTCACAGAAAGTATTTGAAGTCAATATAATGTCCTAATAAGGAAAGAAATACAGACTTATATACGTGTGCGTGGCATGTGTGTCTGTGTGAAATGGCTTGTTTGTCTATCTTGTAGCAAAATATCCCATAAACCATGAATGTAAAAATGTAATTATTTCAACTAATTCCTCTTTTAGAGTCAACCTACAGCTAAAGGCCGTAACACACTATAAAATGTTTGTCAACTTGCACTGACTTGTGAAAATTTTATGAATAAATTACTCATATAGGTTATATATTCTGTCTAATTGTTAGCCTTACAGTAAATACGTCCGAAAGAGGCTTCCATTAGACTTCTTTTCTTCTATCTTCTGCAAACATCTTCAGTGTTGGACACATTTATTTTACAAGTTGGCATAAGTTATCTAAAACATCATAGTGTAACAGAGCAACCCATTCTCACTCCCAACTCGTCACATATTGACACTTGGTCAGGTACCGTCTGCGTCTGGTGTTGACGCATCGGGTAACACCATTGTCAGTTATTGACGAAATGAGATGGAGAATCCCGTTGTCATATTTTTGAAAAGAGCAGAAAATGCGCAACAACTAACAGACTAACCGACTTCCTATCCCTGACTTCAGTACCTTAAATTAACCAGTAATCCTGATCCCCCATATTAACCACGAACCCCAACCCAAAGACCCCAATGTGGCGCAAACCCAGAAAAGCTGCAGTGAATATGTGAATATGAATATGTGTGTGTGTTTTAACACTGTAAGTATGTCTGTGTCTGGATTTCTATGTGCGCATCTGTAGTAGGAAAAAAGAAGAAGAGACAGATAAGAACAAGTAGGAGAAGAATTTTAGAAGACCTTTTAAATATTGGGAGAGCTAAGGGTACTAAAGTTATGTCTGATTGAGTGAGCGTGCGTCTGAGCGCAGGGAAGGAGCTGCAGATTTGAAGACCAGCTTACGCCAGATAGGAAAGAACTTATTAGTCCTACCGTGTCGTGTTGTATCCGATGGTGGGGTAGATCAACAGCAAAGCAGGTTTGGATGTTAGCCTAGACCTGATGGGCAGTCAAGGGCAGGCCTTGAACTGCTGGCCACCTCTGTTAGGCACGGAGTGTAGTTTACGGCGTGGCAGACCTCAGCTGGCGTGTTGTCGAGCAGGGGCAGTTAGTCCTCTGATGGAGGGCCGTATTCTCAGCAGGGCGAGTCAGCGTTTTGCAGCTCCAACACAACTCCAAAGGAATAAATTTTTTTAAATAAAGGCTATATTCAGTCAGAAACACAAGCGCAGGCAACAGAGAGCAGAACAGAACTGAACGAAGTTCAGAGCAGAACTGCAGTTCAGACTGAGAATAGATAAGAAAATGAAAACATGAAGCTGTTATGCCAGGTGTTGTCTGTGTCTGTGAGAAGCTAGAATAGTGTTTCTGGGAGTAAGCTTGGCTCATCTGGTCACACACAAACCTCTTTCTGCTTCATTTCTATGTAACAAAGTACAACTCCTTAATATATTGTTTTAGAGCAATTATAACTCAGTTGAAATTAAACAACACAGCATAACTGTTTAAACATGATTCTAAAACATGATTACCTATTAAATCAAAGACTAAACTAATTGATTACTGATTAAGTCACGTATGAAAGATGCAGGATATAGCATCCAACTATAAGCATTAATTTGTGACACAGTTAAATAAACATTTGACTTGAACACATGAAAGAAAAATTTTAGGGCATATAAAATGGACATCACAGAACATTACAATAAGAAGAATAAAGTTTTTCACTGTTTTTTTATATAAAGTTGACAGGACAGGTGCAGAGCAGAAAGTCCTTGGGAAACTGCACAAATACTGAGAGGAAACCAACACATTAATTTGCACTGAAATTGTTATGGGCATCTTTAGGGGAAAGGGACAATGTTTAGTCTCTGGGCCTCAGGGGAGGTCAGGAGGTCAACCCCCAGGGTCAGCTTCACTGTGAGGTGAGGGGTTTCCCTACATTAATTTTACAAATATTAAGCTAAAATTTGGTGTGTTAACAGCTGAGAATTGTTCCCATCACAAGATATACATTGTGTGACATTTTTTAATAAAAATTTAGCATTAAATGTTGTCATCAACCCAGTTTGTTGACTAAATATTTCTCAAACCAATGGGCAGATTTAATGAAAATTAAATATCATAAGTCAACTGATAAACCTTTGATGACAATTGAATTCTTATTGACCACCAGAGATAACTGACCTTAGCCAAAGCAAAAAACTATAACCTAGTTTAAAATTCACATATTGAGCTAAAATTGTGTGGTAGTAGCGAAGAGTGATTCATGACACATCAAGATCTAACTGATTACATGACATACCATATGAGACTGATTTGACCAACACTGTAACTCCATCTTTTCTCAACAAGAGATGAACTTAGTTTAAAACCCTGGCATCAAAAGCAGTGAGGGATATGCATTATTTCAAGGAACGCTAGGTCTTTTTAAAGGTATGCATCTAAATCTAATGGGCTCCATTTTGAAACTGATGTCATATCCATGTAAACTCAGCACTAAAATAAATGCATGATCTGATTTTAAATAATTCTCATCTCCATGAATGCTTATATAGTATATCATGCCTGTGAATTATGTGTTAATCATTATAAATGCTTTCCTGAGGTTGGTTACTCCATTTCTCCTTTCTGCTTTAATTACACTGCAAATATATCTGTGCATATTTAATACGACCTTGTTGTAATCTTCCCAGCAGCCTCAGCTCCAGCTTAAGTGTGGCTCTTAATGAACAGATAGTCTCCTCTTCCTCCTCCAGCGGTCTGACACGACTGCTGCGCTTGCATTGCTCACTCTGGTTGTGTGTGTGTCGCTCCCTGAATCCTAAACCCTGATGCTCTAATCCACAATACAGAGAAGGAAAACAGCATATTTATTTCATCTTGGCTTTAGTCTCGGGGCCAATTTGAGCGGCTTTAAACGGCCTCTGTACGACTGGCCTGAGGTCGCCTCCCGTAGGATTTACACGGGACTATCTCTGAGAAATCCTTTTAACATGACACCCCAGAGTTGGACTGAGTTGTAGCTAAAGCTGAGCAAAGAGCAAATCCCCAATCCGGCCACGTGTTTTGTTGTTATTGCCAACAAAAGTTAAAATGGGTGATCATGTTTTGCCTGTGTATTTGTGTGTTTGATTGTCTGTCTGTTAGTAAAGTATCTCATTAACCTACTGCACAGATTTTAAAGAAACTCTCAGAAAATAACAACTATTGAAATTACATTGACAACTAGTGAACTAAATGGCCACCACAATTATTTGGCCTGAACTTACACAGCTAAAATATGATGTAGTAGTAGCTGAGAGTCATTGAAAACACATAATCAGAGCAATTAGTCTAGTTACTTCAACAAGACGTGAGACAGCAGATTACGTCATTTCGGACTTGAGAAATAAATCCCTCCTACGGCACTCCCAATATAGCATACGTCGCAAATAGCTAAGCACATAAGAAAAAAACAAAGACAACAGTATATAGGATACTTGAAAGGAGGCACTGTTGTTGGATGAGGAGTCGAAGGAGGAAAACCTATTTTCAAAACTCTCCGTCTTGCTACTTTAACGTCTGGCTTCTGGGAATGGAGCATTTTTAGCAAAATGCTGCTACACATAAACAAACACTCCCACAAAGTTCTGACCAATCAGAAACTGCAAACCACACTGGTCTGCAAAACAGAGTTCTGACTGGGAACAATGTACAAGATGGGGTGTCAGCAAGAGATCAAAGACAAAAGTTACACAATTTTCATCAAGCAAGACACTAGAGCCCCTTTTCTACTAGTGCCTCTTCAGCGAGGTTCGACTTGGCTCTCCATGGTTCCAAGGCTTTTCCACTAGCAAGGATTTGTGGAACCAGACCCTTTTTCAGAACTTCCAAGTGAACCGTGCTGGCCTGAAAATACAATGTTGTAGACTGTTGGTCACTGATTGGTTAGAGGGTGGAGTCACTAGTTGTGTCACAAGAGCTCCTCTCACAACAACCCCTACCCAGCTTTGCAATAACGCTACCATGTCCTCCATTGTTGTGTTGTGTACCTCTTTGGGGTCTTCTTCTTCTTCTATGTTTAATGGTGGTGGGAAAAAAGTGTAATGGAGTATAACTGCCACCAGCTGGTAAGGCGCGTGGTGTCAATTTTCGCACTCTGAGACCGCCCAACTTTAAAGCTGTTACTGAAGTGTAATGGAAAACCTGTGCTGAACAGAGTTCAGCCAAGTCGAATCGTGCTCTAGAGGTGCTAGTGGAAAAGGGTCATAAGTGAGACATGAAAGTGGAAGTATAAGTCAGCATGAACAAGATCACACAAGATCTCATGATATTACACCAAAACAGTTGTAAATCTGTTCTTTTTCAGCACAAGAAAATCTTAAAGCAGTAGGTGCATGGTATGCATTTCTTTCAAGGAAAATTGTTCATTTGGTTTTAAAAGATGAGGTCCAAAAGGTCAAACTTCAGAAAAACCTGTTCATTTTATAAATTTGTTTTAAAATTAAAGAAAGAACCAAAAAACATTACATCTTATTGTGAAGCCCTTTTTTCCTTTTGCTCTTTATTTTCGTTGACTCGAGCGTCGCCTCCTAAAGCCCAAACCCTCTGGGACGGCTGAAGCCGTGGCAGCTCTTTTAACGAGCACTGGTGGAGAATTTGCCCTGCCAGCTCCTAACCAATCACAGGCAATAATTCCCTGCGGCCCGAATCCTGTTCTGAATTTATTGGTTTGTGTTTTAGTCGTGTTGACTCTGGGTTGTGTAGCAGGCATGACACAACAACACGTGACTGCAGAGGTTAGAACACATGCAGCCTTTAGGGGCTTTTTGTCTCGTTTTTTGCCGTAAACCAGTACAGTGTCAGAATCAATTTGACAACAAGGGAAGTTCACAGTTTTCAACAATTAGCCTACAGCTTGTACCACTGTTTGGATTTACAAAGACAAAAAAAAAAATTGAAAAAAGCTGAAATGTATAAACTCAACATATATTGTACTTCTCTGTTTTTTTTCCTCAACATGTACTGTGAACAATTAAAATGTAAATTTTTACTAGCAGACAATGGTAGAATTAACTGCTGCAATGATTTATTTGATCCAAAAGTGTATTTTTATTTTTTTTATAAATGAAAGTCCTAACATTCCTGAAGTGAATTCACATCACCTTCCAGGTTTTAAAAAGATTAGTTTATGCTGAGCCATAGTGTAGTTATAATTAAATTCTTGTAAATAGTGTTTGTTGAGACCTGTGTTTTTGTTAAATTATATATTCTGTATTTGGTTCTGTTTCGTGTTTTTCCTGATTATTCTCGTCAGTTTCTTTCTTCTGCTTAGTTTTGCTTCTGCCACACCCAGCTGCTCCTGCTCTGCTGCTGTGTGCAGGGGTTTGTGTTTTGGTTAATGAGCTCGGATTCTTTATATAATCTAGTTTAATTCCTCCTTAGTTGGAGTATTCTGTCTTCCTTTGAGTTTGTTTTCTGTTTTTTTGTTAGTAGAAACTCTTCACCTTCTTCTGCACTCTGGGTCCAACTTAAAAAAAACAATCCAATAAACAAGACACTGTTAGCCTTTAATGTACTGTATTTATGAGCATATAATGCTAAAAATATAATCCCAAAGATCATCCATAAAGTTGGGGGTTGTACTATCCAATGGAGTACATATTGCGAACATATTACCACAATAAATTTTTATATTTTTTATAATGTGTCAAAGGATAAATCATTATAACTTCTCACTGTGACCTCCAACTGTTGAATATGTTGAGTACAGCTAATTGTATAAACAAAAGCAGGAGTTGTATATTCACACTAGAGTAGAAATGTTAGAAATTTATTAGCATTAGCCTATATATGAAGATTTGATTTTTTAAGCTTTTTAAGCTAAAAAAATGCGGTATTCTGTCAAACTTTTCCATTAAACATGTATAAATATGGTAAGTGTTGAGGATAAAGTAACTCTGTTACTATCACTGTAAAATTGTAACCATTATTGTGCTAACTAATGTTGATTAGCTGTAGCAGCCATCTTGAATGGGGTTGACTCCAGAAGTTAGGTTAACCTATTTGAGAGTTTCAGTAAAATCTGTTCAGTCGCTCATGAGATATTTTGCTGAAGCTGTGGTAAGACGAAGACACACTCACACACAAACTTACAGGCAAAAACATTATCGCCCTTACCTTCGACTGTGGGCAATAATCACTCATAAGGAGCCTTTTATTCAGCACTGCGACATGCATCAAGTACTTCAAAACTGTGCTGCTACACGATCTTACCAAAACAATTAAACTACCTGCAGTAGGCCTACAGTCCGGTTGGTAAATAACCTATGGGAAATGTGAAACCTCTCTATTTAATTACATTTCAGTGTATGCAGTGTGAATGATGAAGAATGGTGCTCTGGGATGACTTTGGGGGAGTAGTGTCGCATGGTTCACTGGTGTCAGATGCAGAATTAGGTTTCAGACCGCGGCGCACATGTTTGCTTAGCTGCTTATCTGAAGCAGGTGCTCTGGTCGCCTCCTGTTAGTACAGAGAGAACAGTATGAAAGCTGTCAGCTGCTTCTACCTTGTGCTGCCATGTAAAACAGCCCATCTGTCCGACTGTGTATGCCACAGTCTCACCTCACTACCTGTGGCAAACCCAAATATGGCAAGTCTCACATTAACGGCCTGAACCATCTGGCCTCTGCTAAACTATGCCGTCTACACAACCTGTCAATGAAAAATGGTAGTTTTATGTCAAATATATCATTTTAAGAAGTCAATAGGTTAATTGGGTATGAATTAATATCCTCTGAAAACCACACAGTTGTGTTGTGATTTGATGCATCAACACATTTGGTTTCCTTCCTTCTGATGTGCATTCCTATTTAGTAGTAAGAATTCTCTTGCAATCTAAACAAACTGAGTTTGTAAAAAAGCAGAATACCTACTAAAAGATAAAAAAAGAGTAAAACACTATAGCTAAATGAAGAAAAACAGCTAAAAGCATCAATAGGTTAGTTATAAGGTGTCAGAGTATAGCTAAAAACAAAACTAAAAGAAGAACGTATGGTAGCTGAAAGTAGCATAAAAAAATAAAAATAGAGCAGACTAAAGGTTTTAGAAAGAGCTTTTTTAATAGAAGAGAGGAAATAATTTATTAATGGGGAAAATGTAAATAAAGTTGAAGAGAGGGTATTTTGCAAAATCGACTTTTTAGTGCTTTATATCTTGTTATAATATCATTCCCTCATCATAAACACACCCAGAGTGTTTGTCTCATACATGCATGTTTGAGAAATCCTTGATCCTCATGTGGAGCTGCTGCTGGTACAAAGCGCCGCATATTTACCCAAAGCATTGTTGTAAAGATGTGCTGAAGTGGAAGTGTTGGAAACGGTAGGAGGTTTAAAAAGAGACAGAAACCAATTTCAAGATGCAAACTCAAATTTAAGTTTGATTAGTGCAGCATTTTCACAACTGAAGGTAACATAGTTGATTGTGGTACAAGTTGAACTATGTGCCTAAAAATAACATAATATCCCCCTTTCAATATTTTCCAAATTATAAAAATTTTAAAAACTAAAACTGCAGCACTCATCTGCAGTGTGAGCTAAACCTTTTGACAAAGTTTCCAGAAATTGTTGTTGTTAAAATAAAACATACAGAAACATAAAAATAGGAAAGCAATATAATGAATAATGACTCAAACTTCACAAAATGAAAAACAGTTTTAACAGAAAGCGGTTTGAAGATATTTGTGTCATCAGTTTGCAATGGGAGGAATAAAAACAGCTGGAACACAGTGTAGCCCTATTAAGGCTCCCACATACTCGGGCGTACTATGTGCGGTCCATGAACCATGACTCTGTGAATATTGTCTAAGTATGTTTGAGACTTAATACTCGAGCGCACTGACCGCCTGACAAATTCTTTAATTTCTCGCAATTACAGTCATGGCGTCAAGAACGAGGAGGAAGAGATAGTTTGCATTTTAGCTTTAAAACAACAAAAGAAAAGAACTTGACTTATCCAGGGTCTGACTATTTCCTCCCACAAATTTGTTGCTCGCTGAAAGTCTTAAATTCCTTCATTGATGTATCATAAAGTTTCCTTATCTTCTTCATGAGACGTTCTTCAAATTTTGACTCCATTTCGTCCACAAATGACACCAATTCTCAACTTTATAAGCTAGCTGTTGCATTCAAAACAGTTTGAATTCACCGGGCAGTTTATTGTGAGACATTGTGGCCGTCCGCCAGTCCGGTGGACGGCCGCTTTAAGTCTGCATTGAGTCATTGAGCGAAGTAGGCCTGAGTATGTGGAGGCCTTAAGATTCAAGTTTCAAAGCATCAAATGATGGCATTGAGTTGACATGAAGCCTTGTGTTTGTTTGGTTTGGTTTGATATATGAAAGCTTTAAAAAAATAGTAATTACAACAGCTCATAAAACTTGTAATCTGTTGTGTCATGAATCCAGCACTTTTGTGTCTCTGAGCAGTTGCTAAGCAACCAATGAAGACTCCAGGAAGTGAGCCTGTGTGGAAAACTGACTTTTTAATTAACTAAATGAGATACTGGGAGTCTTAGTGTTACATTTGTTGGATTTTTGTTTACTAGTGACAGATCCAGTATCTCTGTAGAACTGACTACATGACAAATAAATTATATGACAGTATTGAATGCTAAAAAAGTAACTCATTCAAATTATTTTAACTTGTATGAATGATGTATGTGTAAATGGATTTTTGTGCTGATTAGCGCACCTCAGAAATGAGGGTTTCTTTGTTGCTTGAGGGAACAGTAGAAAAATAACACTTGCTTTGTCCACAGGAAGCACAGATGACATAACTTTCTGAGTGCAGCAAGCTCCTAGTTTATTCTCACCAGACAGTGGGGATAGCGGATGGTGCTGGCCCATCTTTAGTGTTATTACTGCAAACATGCACTTTGTACTTGTGGAAGCCCGCAGGAAGACAAACACAGTTTCAACTGGATGTCGTGACAAGTTCTTTAACATTTATCCATTAAGTTTGAGAAGTCCCATTTACCTCAGAAAAATAAGCAGAAATTTAAAAATAGACTCAATGTGTGTTTGCATAATTAAGCATGATGTGTAAAAGTACAGGACATGCGGCTGCTGTGGGGGTGAATAAATGGTCTGGAGAAGCAATAAGAGAGAAAAAATAGAAAAAAAATAAAGGTGATTTCTGCAGTGAAAGGGAGAGCTAACAGCCAGCAGCTGTATATTCAACCTTAGAACAAGGAGCAAGAGCCAGGATCGATATTTCTCCCTCTGCTCATCACCGGAGGCTACAGGAGAAGCCAACAGTTACAAAAAACATTTATTACAGGCCTGCTTTGTGGCTCTGTGGGGCGCAGAGCAGAGCTTGTTTGCAGGTTCAACCCCAGCTTTGTGTCTGCGTCAGTCCGTGTTCCGGTAATAGAAGTCAGAGTGATGAGGAAGCAGAAAAATTACATTGTTGTCAATTTACTGTTGCTTTTGTTCCCATTTGTTTATTTATTAACACATTTTTAAACCCAAAAAAATACTAGCTTTACATTATACACTCACCGGCCACTTTATTAGGTACACCATGCTAGTAACGGGTTGGACCCTCTTTTGCCTTCAGAACTGCCT
>JARVJO010000024.1:7452503-7467174 GCA_031762555.1 Cynodonichthys magdalenae
ACCAAAGAACATGAGTGTGTTGCTTTGAATTTACTCAACTCAGTTAAGTGGAACCAGTTGACATAACATGGTTAAGTTAATCCAACATTTCATTTTTAGAGTGCATCCAATGATTGCTTTCTGCAGGTTTCATTACTATTTTGTTTGATGTGAGATTTTGCTGACAGACAAGCTTGGCTTCAAGAGTTAGGAACTAAAGATCTCATGTGATCTGAACTCAAATGACTCTCAGCTACTACCACTCTATAATTAAGCTCAGCACCTGTAAAATTAACTATTAGAAATAGTTGTAGTGACCATTTATAATTCAGTCAACAGTTCTGGTTGTTGTAGATGTATAGTCACTTTCTGGGAGTTTTTTCAAAAATCCTTTGCTTACAGAGCAACAGATAAGTAGATTTAGACACAGACATTTGTTTGAGGGTGCGTGACAACTAAAAACCGACAAGGCAAATCTTAAAACTCGTATTCCTTTCCTAATCAGAAAAACTAACATGATTTATCTAAAAAAAAAACTACAGCACTAGTATTAAACTAGAGTAAAGGCAAAAACAGTTCCTTGATTTTGACCTGGAATAACTTTGTGACTGATTGAGAATGAAGCTGAATTGCTCATGTTTATTTAATGTTGCGTCTTCTTCCTGCAGAAAACCAACTGACAAAAACTGAAGATGAAAAGATAAAAAAAGATAAAGCGTTTGTAAAATCTGAGATGTGTTTTAAAGGGGCCATGCAATATTCATTTTTTAAACTGGTAAATACATTTTGTTGTGTATTTAGAGTCTCTGGGAGTGCAGACAATTTTAAATTACTCTTTCCTGGTGCTGGGTAGATATATCTTTATTCTGTTTCGGTCATATTTTTCAACCTGTTAAGTTTTCTCTATTCTCTGTTACATTTTAAACAATAATGTCACATTATTTGCTGAACAACTGCTAACAAAGGTCATAGACTTTCGGCCAACCAATTTCACGAATCCGTGGTTCTCCAGGTTCATCGTCTTCATTGCCCTCAGACTCTGTAAGGCTGGATGGACAAGTCTTCCCTTGTTGACATCTTAACCAATTTGCAAATAAAAATAACAATCGTATTTCTGCTATCAAACTACAGAAAAATGATCATTGGGAGTGAGACCTGGAAGGGTTGGGATGTGAATGGATCATTTGCCTTTAAAGAGACAGCACCAAAATGAGTTGCTCTCAGACACACCTCAGAGCAGGGTGAAAGCTGTGGAGCTACAATAAAACAACAACTGAATAATTTAGTAAAAGTGAAAAGGAATGATTTAAAAGCATGATACAGTATGTCTCCTTTAGACTGTAGAGTGGATTACAATACATACATGTAGAATTTATGCCTGAAGATCTGTTATTTGACTCACAGTTAAATGTAAGATGATTGTGTCTGTATGTGTGTTAGTCTGTCTGTTGGCAAAATATTTTAAGAATCGCTGAAAAAAGTAATCATTAAAAATATTTCTTCAACTCATTCACTTTGAGAATAAACCTCATTTAGGATGGCCACCACAACTAAGGAACCTTAAGTACCAAACAATGTCTATAATTTAGTCAAATTTACAGATTTTGAGCTACAACTTGGTGTGGCTGTAGCTGAACTCATTCACAACACATACTCTAGTGAGGAACACATGAGGTATAGCATTATAGCACGAGATTGTGCATAATCTCTTTTATAAAGCTGAACAAAAAAAAATACTATGATGGTCCTTTTGTGTCATAAGATGAGTGATTAACATCATTTCAAGGAATTCCAGGTCTCTGATTACTTTGGAGGGAAAATACGTTTTTGTCCCATGTCACCGAGGCGGGGGACTTAGAAATGCTCTGTCTGTCCATCCATTGCAATTATAGACAGATGTAATTTTCACATAGAAAGGCTAAAATACACCAGACTTTGTATGAGTCATCCATGTTGCATCGACCATACCATGTGGTCATATGACATCATCAAAGCCCTAACAACAGGAAGTGACCATTTTTTGGCTTGGAAAGCTTCATCTCTGACTCTCTGGACCAAATCACCAACAAATTATGTCAGAACACAGAGAGGAAATTCATCTATCTTGCTTTCAAGCACAAAAACTTTTTGATGAAAGGCATGGTCATGTTCAAAATGTTCAAATTCAGACATCATACCGTTGACAGATGTTTGTCTCTAAATTCCACATATTTCAAACAATCTGCACTCAATTCCCTATGGTTGATCCTAATCCATCCCACTACAAGAATAGAGTCCAATTTTTGGGGTGTGTGGCTTAATTCTGCCTCAGCACCCCCTACAGTTATTTTTAAAAATAGCCCCATCCCATGCTTGGACCTAGAATTGTGAAATTTGGTACACATGTGTAACGTCTCAGGACCTAAAAAAAATTTATTGGCGTTGTGGTCTCACTTTGAACAAGATTGACTGTAAATCACAAATACATGATCGGATCTGCGCACAGTTTTGTATGCATCATTAGGGAAACCTGCTAAACACATTTCTGTGTTAGTTTGACGATATTACTTTAACCACCAGGTTGTCTGTTTACCTTATGAGATGATTTAAATAATGAAGGCCTGTGATGATTCCAACAAAACTGCTAACAGTTGGTCACTACTGAATGGCGACGGACGGGGGACACCAGCGAAGGTTGGTGTCGAGTTCTATCTTCTCTGTGTTAAAACTGAAACCATCTTAAAAACTCGAGTGACTTTTTAAACCCCGTTCACACTGGATGACGATCATGCTACAAAGTAAATATTTAGATTAATAAAGGGTCTTTACAGGGACCATGTAAATGCCAAATGAGGGAAAATGGCAGCTAGAAGCTAAAAGTGGCAAAATAGTTGCAAGTAGTGAAAAAAATTGAGTCTAAAAGTAGCCCAAGGCTGAAGGGAAATATTGTGAATGAATTCAAATAAAGTTAAATGGTTTGAAAAGCATAAAAGTTACAAAATCAAAGCAAACTATTTCTGATTGAGCTGAATGTTTTGATATATGGATGCTTAAATTAGAACAAAGTATTTTTAATTTTAAAAACCATACAAAATAATCCATGAACAGTAAAAAAAAAAAATCAGTGCTGACTCAGCATTCTCACTTATAATATATAGAAAAATCCAGGATTTTCTTTGCACGTTCAGCCTCCACAGGAATGTCTGGGGTTCTAGAAATGCCAGAAAAAAAACAGCTCCTGAGTTTGGACCTCAGTCAAGCTTCTGAATGAAGACAAGATTGAATTGAAGTCATTTTCAGCTCAGATTGCTGCAGCGAGCTTAAAACAAGTCAAACAACACCTGGCAGCTCCATCCGTGTGTACATTTATACAGTATATAGCTGTGTTTGTTTGCTCCAACCTGCTTACTGCTTGTGAATTTATTGCATGTTGATGCAATAAACAGAAAGTCTGATTGATTTGAGAAAAGTATTTATATTTTTTATTTTAGTGGTATTTTTTATGTGTCTCACCAATGCTAATAACATAAACACAATCACCACGGGCCACATCCAGCCATCAGCTGAATAGCCCCATTATGAACTATAAAGGATGAAACAAAGAAATGTGTTTATACTGTAGCCATATATTTTTACATACCAGTCTGAATCATAATGTGAATAAGACACCAGTACTTACAGAATTTGCAAAGATCCATTACCTCATTCTGCAGCTCCCCTCAGATCTCTATCACTCATAAAGTTGTTTTTTTATTTAAAAATTTATCTTCTGCAGCAGGCAATGGTTTGGGGTCATAAAAATCTTTTCAAATCTGCTCTGCATCACATGCTAAGCATCAAAAACACACAATTAGCTGCCAGCTCGCATCCACAGAGGAACGTAAAACAGCTTATAAGCAGAATATTTCCCTCAAGAGTCATTTGACTTTAAATTACAAAAAACAAAAAAGACAAAGACAGACGATTGTGTTTAAATCTGTTTGTTTGCCAGAGGCACAACTTTCTGCAGAACGTGTGTTCGCTAACAACGTAACAAGTGATAATATGTCAGTGTCATATTTACAGACTCATCCTGTTCCCCAAGTGGCCATAAAGAAAGAAAAAACTGCACACGATTATTTTCAGACAATACTCAGAGCTTTGAAATGAGCTCATCCAGAAGAAATGGGATTATCTACACTTTTATACCAGAGCATAAAGAACACTTCAGTGTACTTGAAACTACTGCTCTGTTTCTGTGGAAAATGTTTCTGTTAGTTTTAAAGATGATTACAAAATCTACGGGCAGTTTCCTCCTTTTTGAGAATGTTAAAGCGACACTTTCAGGAATATGTGGGGAGATACTATTTTTTTGTGCATTTTAGCTTAAAAACGTGTTTTTAGCATGGGGCGCCACACTGTAGATGAAATAGTGTAGCAAACTTCTGATTTAATTTATGTCATCATTATGACAAAAGGCTGTAAAATATGTTTTATTAGTCTGAAAGGGTAATTTTAAAATAAGCTATACAATTAAAATGTTATTTAAAAGCTGTAAAAGTCAAATCATTTCTTGCCTCACAATACAATTTTTTCAAAAACTTTATTTGTTTTCGGAATTGTTTTGATTTGTTGTAGATTGAAATACTATAGAGTAAATGTATCCCACACAGCAGACTGGACGTGGCACAACTGGTCCAGTTGTGGTTTAGTTTACGTGGTGCTGGCCCATGCGTTGACTAGCTATGGTAAAGCATGTCTGGGCCACCAAAGGGCCGTCATTCTTTGCAGTATTTAGGCTGAGTGTTATTGCATTGTGTGGGCCAGAAGAGGGACAGACAATTTTTGTTATGTGGGACAATTTTTTTAAGTAAATGATCTGAACATGAATCATCAAATCAAAGATTCAAACCAGGGATTTTAAATACAAACTCAGATGTGCAACAACATATACAAAACCAGTTTTAAATCTTGTGTGGATAAACATTCTTCACATAATCATCTTGCGATTTCATCTATCATTCATTCTTGTGAAATTTTCTTCCACATTATTTTTTTTATTTTGCATTCTGTTTCTGTTTTTTGATCCACTTTGGCCCCAGCTTCAGTTGTCTTACAGTCACAGAGCAGAAGCTTAGACACGAGAATGCAGACTGGCACACAAAGCTTGAAGAAATAACTAAAACATATCTTTTTAATTAAGAAAGAAAAAAACTGTTGTGGTAGAAAATTTGCAAAGTCGCGAGGAAAATCCTAAAGTGCACAACAGACACAAGAAAGTACAAGAAGGCTCTGATGTAACATTTGACTGGTGTGTGAGGTGAAAGAGTTAAACAGACTAGGGCTGATGGGAAGATTGTCTGCAGCTGTGCTAAATGAATTGGTGCAGGTGTGAGTGGATATGGTCTAGGACTAGCCAAGGAAGTGATGGCACAAAGGAGTACACAAAGATTAAACATATTAAAACAAAAAGAACAGTTCTGAACAATAACAAAACACCCAAAACAAAAACTAACCAAAAGAGACAATAAAACTAGTAATAAAAACATAAAGACTAATAAGCAGATCCTGGCACTTATAGGTGGTTTCACATTTTACTGGATGACAACAGGTGTGTTGATTATTAATGGAATGTAGGTCGTTTGTAAAAGTCTCTTGGAAGAGAGACGAAACAAAAACCCGTCCAGAGGACCTATCATTATTTTATTTATTTTTTCCTTTTCAAGATGTTTTTTATCATTATTAAATTACCAATTCAGCTTGTCACTTTCCAGAACTGAATAAATGACATGGAGTCCAACACGATAAGGCTGACATGCAGTATTAAACAGCTGACCAGTGAGAGATTGTCATCACTACACTTTCAAGCCAATCGCAGGCTTGCACTGATATTTATTGGTAATTGTGGTTTTGTCACTCTATTGTTTGCACCTCAAAGGCATAACAACAGCAGGTTGATTTCACTACCCCCTAGCCCACCTTAGCCTTTTCATACATAACAGAAAGTGCAATAAGGCACCTCAGACCTGGGTCTAAAATGTTCTGTGGTGGAAACCAGAGACTATGGAGGACATCTAGTGGCAGTTAGAGTACAACAAGCAAAAAAACAAGAACATCCTTTGAAAAAAGCAAAACCTATAGTTATTTAAAGAAATGTAACTCCCCATTGCCCTAGGATCAAAATGACCCATATGCAAAAACTGGATCATTTTGAGCCAACGACAAGTGGTCCAAATGATCAAGGAACATAAACAATGAGTGGACTAGAGACTACAGAAAATCAGTAGAAGCAGGCATAGATTCCATTGCATTTATTGATAATAATAAGATGATGATGATGATGGTGATGATGTTGAGGAGGAGAAAGAAAAAAGCGAGGACTAATTTGAAGAGGCTCAGAAACAAGAACAAAAACATTCAAGAATGACAAGTTTGATTGAAGACAAGGGGCTTATATCTGGGCTGATTATTGAATGAGAACCTCTGGGAAGAGCTAATGAGCTAATGAGGGGTAGGTATGATTCATGTCAGGGAGTAGAGGAACAACAAAGTGAGAACAGTCTGGCAGAAATAAGTTAACTAAAACAATCAGATACATAAAACCAAAGAAAAACAAGAAGTACACAAACATCCGCAACCCCCCTCCACACACACACACACACACACACACACACACACACACATACACATACTTACTAAAGAAACATTCCCTTTCTGTGTCACATCTAATTTCTTTAATAATTTATCTGTTATTTTACCCACAATGTTTAAATAACTCTAGCTCACAGCCTGTTCAAACACCTGCAGAACATATGAAGGTACATACACACACACATATGTTTGTGCTTCTATCCTCATGGGGACTTTGCATTGACTTTTATTCATTTACCAGTCATTTTTATAGCCTTTCTATAACCTGACCCTTTACCCTGGACTTAACCACCCCAGTACATAACTAAACCTAACCTAAACTCAATTCACATCTTAGTTCTCCCCTGACCCTCCAACGGTATTTCCCCCAATGGGGACTGGGCTTTTGTCTCCATAAGGAATATTGAGTTCTCACCAGGCTGTGTACCAGGAAAAGGGTCACAAATTGTCCCCACCAGGTAACAAAATCATACACACACACACACAATCACACATAGCTTAGATTTACAGTAATTCTTGTGATCCACTGAGTGTAAAAGTGTTTGTGAAAATGGAACACACCGTGAATTTGCTACCTGCAGTCACCAAGAAATTACGCATTAGCCCGTTGGCCTCTGTTGCACAGACTGACTGACAGATGCACCAAACCTCTGATAGAATGACATGAACTGTGAACATTAGTTCTTTCTCATCTTGCCCCCGTGATGCTCAACACTTGTCAGGGTTTCATTCGTGCAGTACGTTACATGGGTGGATGGGTGGGTGGCCTGTTTGAAGACATCTAAGTGTGTGTCTATGTGTGTATATGTGTCAGTGTGTGGGTTTGTGTCAGTTTGTCAGCAGTGAAGCAGTGACGCCTACATGTAACCACACATGGTCCACAGTCACCAACAGAAAGGAAAAGAACGCTGGTGTACTTGCCAGCATGCTGTTATGTCTCAGATAAGGGGCTGCTCTCACACTGTTGATCGTACTGGAGGTCAGGGCGGTGTAAGAAGTGGCGAACCAGCATGGTGAAAAAAAAATGTGTGCGGTTGATGTTCCACATTCAGCTCCCAGGCAGGATTTCATGCCTGCAGTGGGAGAGGGCTATTACTATTGACTGATTGGTGAGTCACTCCACTCTGATACAGACTGCATCTGTTAGATCAAATTTAAGGCAATAAGCTTTTCTGCAATGTGAATTATGAGTTTTCATAACCTTCATACATTACTCTCTGCTCAAAATCAGCTTGGAGAATGTGGAACATTCTGATAGAGAAATATGAGAGAAATTACCTCAATTTTGTCCATAACTTTACTTGAACTTTGATGCTGAGGCAACAGAGGGAAACATATGTTTATCACCAGCCACTGAAGGCAAGAGGTAATAATGGTTTTGCCAGAATCTGTGTGTGTTTCCTATGAATTAGTTAACAAATGTTATCTACACTTGATTAACATTTATAAGTAAGCGGCCAGCATACACAATCCAAAGCTGAAAATACAAATCCTGCCGGTCATGTGGTGTCAAGACATTTGTTTTTGCACATACCTTTAGTAGTTCATGAAACACACGGTGCAGAGCTCCCAGGAAGCACTTCCTGCTGCTGTACACGTCACAGCGAGTTCTTTTTTTAAAACAAAAAGAAAAATTGTAGGTCCTCTGGACGGGTTCTTCTTTAATGAAAAGTTTCGTCTCTTCAACTGTTGTGTTAAAAGAAAAAAAAAAGCTGTTGTGGTTTTACCGTTCGGACTTTACTTTTTATTTATTTATTTTTCGCGATGCTGTTTGTAAGCGCTTCTGTAACTGTGGGCGGACAGTTTGTTTAAAACCTCCTGGTTATCTGCTCAGCTTCGTCTCCTTCACTTCTCTCCAGGAAGTGTTTACAAGTTCTGCTTTTCTCAAGATCGCCAAAAATGTTAGATGGTTTTATCACTGCTTCACCATGTCGTTGTATCTCACCACACACTCGTATTCCAAAACAAAAGCCTCTCTCTCCAGGAGGAAGTTTGCACAAGTAACACCTTTCCTCTGTCAATCAATCCCAGAGCTAATCCACGGGCAGAATTCTGCTGACGTCAAAATTGTAAGCGTGCTGTACTCGCTTCTACCCGCTTAGAACCACCGGCGAGGAGGTTCTGAAACAGCGCGGCTCTGTGCGGTTGAGCGCGCTTGGAATCTAATGGAGATGCACGCGGCCAAGGCCTAGCCGACCCGAACTGGGTACAAGCGTGTCCGTGGAGATGGGGCTATAGAGGATCATGTGCTCCATCACCTGACTATCATTAGGGCCCTGATTCACACCCTTTGCTCACAGAGCAAACTCCTCAGACTGAAGAAGTCTGTTGGAAGAGACGAAACATTTCATTAAAGAAGAACTCGTCCAGAGGACCTACTATTTTTTCTTTTTGATACTGAGATGCATCAGGACGTTCTTTTTTATTTTCCAGCTGGAGTCTTCTTTCCAATATCCGCTGTTGGCCACTAATCTGGCAAGGAAATGATTTCCATGATCTTTTGTTTATTGAAACATTGTTAGAACTCTGCCTTTGTTTTACCTTTGTCTGATAGTCCCTCAAAATCTTCGATAGAAACATCAGATCTCTACAGTTCGTGTTGTTAGCTGTTGTAGCAAAGCTCTTTTCACATGCAAACGTTCCCCTTTGACATCACTTCCTGTTTCTTCACATTTGAATATTTTAATGTTTATCTCAGCAATGGGAAATGTTTGTTGCCATATGATATAAATGTTATCTTTCCAAAAAGACATTTATATTTATTATAAAAAAAATTGATGTCACAGGCACTTGAAGCTAAAATTTTGTATGATAATAGCTGAGGATTATACATAGCAAATGTTTTGAGCGCTACACATTGCACAACTTTTTTGTTTAAAACGTTGGCAATTAAAACTGTTGGTGTCATCCTGTCTGATTATTTACAAAATTTCTTATGAACCAGTTGGACGATTTGAAATAAACTCTCTAAAAGTAATCATTGGAAGTGCATCAATAAGTTATTACCTAGTGACACTTCTATATGGCCACCACAATTAGCATTAGCAATCACTAACATGGCTATAACACAGTCATTTTTACAGATATTGAGGTAGTATTTGAAGCTGCTGAGTCTTTCACAACACTTACTTCACGCTCTATGCATCGCACAACATTTTTGTCTTACATTTTTGCACAGACAGGGTAAAAACTTTTTGTCTGTTAGCAAAATATTTCATGACCTAATGAGCTAATTCAAGATTTCCACCACAGCTGATTAACCTTACCTGACACAAAGATGGCTACAACTCAGACAATTTTACAGATAAGTTGGGGTTGTAGGATCATCAGCCTTAACATAAGTTCCACCATATTAAATGAGAGCATATAAGATATCTTAATATTGCATGAGATTATTTTCAAGGTTGAATAAAATGGCAACAATTTTATCAGGTCTCAATATAAAATGATCATAGTAAAAAACTCTGGCAGGAAAGACACTGATTAGCCATCTAGAAAACTTCTAAACGTTTTTGTATTGATCATTACTGAAAGCTAAATTTATTATCTAAAAAGGATAAGCTGGCCCTTTATATACAGATTCTAACACTACAGAATGTTTAAAGTTTTGATTTTAAACCAAAATCTGTATTTTTAAACTGACAGCAGATGATACAAAAATAGAACCAAAATATGTTTTTGCCTGCTTTAGGATTACTCTATTAGTGAGCATTAGGGAAGACTTATTGCTCCTCATGGTTAGAGAGGAAAAAAATCACAATTCATGCCACTATAAGTAGATTTCAGTAGATGGCAAAAAACCCAAAAAAGATTTGCGGAAATGAGGGACCGTATTCTACGCTGTGAAAAATAAGCTCCTCTTAAATATAAAGCTCATTTACATGTATGAGTCATAAGTAGCTCCTCTGTGCATTGTCAGCGCGGCGCCTCAGAGCCATACATCATCATGATGCCTTATGATATTGGGCCTCAAGGCTGTCTGGTTTCTTTTGCTGCTGAAGCATTTCATACAATAAACTGAATGGGTTGTCCCATTTGTTGAAAACAATAAGTTATGTCATCTGTAATATTTTTTTTATTTGCATGGCTCTGCTGCTCGTGTGTTTAGTAGAATGATGCAGATTGTAAAGGTTTTATACTCTTTTTTTTTTTTTTATTCAAAAACATCACTGTAAAACACACAGGCATAAAAAACAACAATTGTGTGTAATAGTTCTGAGTTTAGGAACCAGTTAATACAAACTGGACAACATCTAGAGGTGAGTTTGTAACATAGTATTAGAATGGACCAATTAAAAGAGTTGTTTGTGAAACATTGATGGGTACTGCCATGTTAAATGTATGTTTTGACACTACTATTACTTTGGATATCGCAGCACCCACCACACCAAATTTCAACTCAATAGATCTTCGATATTCAAATCTACAGTAGTTTTTTTATGTTTTATTGTATGTGCCCCCTCCTAAAATGAACCTTGGCCACCTGTTGCAAAAAAAAAAGTTTAGCTCCGCCCCTGCACATTGCCTGCCAATGCCACCTTTCATGCTAAAATTATCTAACATTGAGAAAAGGTTATATTTGGTCAAACCTTGCAAGCAACTATGTTATGTTATAGAACCCCTCTTCTTAGCTGTTTTATTAAAGACAGTCCATTAAAATATATTTTTGCTAAAATAATTCTAAACAAAAGTAGTTTATGATGTCTATAATACTCCACTTTGTACTACAGTATGTGATGCAGATGTGTTTTGGTAACATCCCAGAAAAACAGTTTTACACTTTGAAAGTTAGTGCATACAGCCACGTGTTTTCAAGTTTGTGTGTGTGTGGCCTTGTTTTTCCTACATCGTGTGGACACTTTTCCAGAAAAAGCAGCCTCGTGGGGACTGAACGTGCATTGTGGGGACCAATGCCCGGTCCCCACGGGTCCAAATGCATATTACAGGTGGGGGGTTAGGTTTAGGACCAT
This sequence comes from Cynodonichthys magdalenae, assembly GCA_031762555.1. Classification (NCBI taxonomy): domain Eukaryota; kingdom Metazoa; phylum Chordata; class Actinopteri; order Cyprinodontiformes; family Rivulidae; genus Cynodonichthys; species Cynodonichthys magdalenae. The sequence goes on from JARVJO010000024.1 coordinate 7,464,062, forward strand.
GATGTGAATTGAGTTTGGGTTAGTTTTAGAGTCAGGTAGGTACCTGTGAGGTTAATTTTAGGGTAAATGGTCAGGGTTAGGCTATAAAATTTCCAAAAATTGAATGGAAGTCAATGTAAAGTCCCCACGGGCATATATAAACCAGCCTGTGTGTGTTGCTTCTGCACCCCCTGCTGGTTTGACAACTTGAGAAAAACTTGATTTTTACTAAAGCAGCTCTGCTCTGCTGCCTCTGTAAAAAGCACCCCATAACAGAGATAATGAGTGATTTCTTTTTTTCTACTTTAATTACTGCTCTGAAAATTCAAGGACACACAAGAAGAAAGACATTTTCAAATTGGCTTTTAAGTCACTGGTTTTAAATGTGAAGTTGTCGTTATTCGGTTTTAAATTGTACACAAATGGTTCTGTAGCTGTTCTGCATGCATGGCTAGTTCCAAGTGGGAGAAACAGTGGTACATTCTTAATAAATATTCAGCAAAAGAGAATTGGAGGCGTAACAAGGACAATTACTGAAAGTTTTGTTAAAGCTTCAGTCCAACCATCAAATGGTGAAGATTTAACAAAAGCCCTTGAACGTTGTGTTTAACACCTCTTGCTCTTTGTGTTTTCCTCTTTGCTGTGTTGCAGGTAAAGCCTCTACAGGTCAGTAGACCCTCAATCATTGGAGACATGTTCTGAGCGTGACACATCCGTCATTATGAAAGGGTTAGGAGCCAGCCGAAGTCGTCACCTCTCTGACTCGTGTGAACCGACGGGGTGCCCTCAGAAGCCTTTATGTCCCTTGGCATCTGACCCTCACGGTGCCTTCCTGTTGAGCCCTACAATAAACCACTATGGCACTCTGGACCCACATCTCCACCACTACACTCCCACCAGCCCCACCTCCCTGACCCCTGAATGCCTGCTGCCCTTCAGCCAGATTCCCAACAGCAGCACTTTCCCCCGCCTGCACATGACCCCCCAGGCTGACCAGCTCGACTGCACCCAGGCCTGCATGGCTGGCGGTGGAGTTGGACAGGGCAGCAGGGCAGGTACTCTGTCCACCTCCTTGTCTATGGGGATGGGCTTAGGTCTGGGTCTGACCGGTGCGCCGATGATCACAAGCGGATCGGCCACCATCTCCTCTGCAGCAGCGGCCAAGATGAACCGCTTGCCCTCCAGCCTTTTGGATCAGCTCGAGAGACACCTCCCTCTGCAGCGAGACGGCTTCAGCACGCTGCAGTTCCACAGAGGACGCATGTCCAAGCAGCGCAGTGAGAGTCCGGGACGGATACGCCATCTCATGCACTCTGTCCAGAAGCTGTTTGCCAAGTCGCAGTCATTAGAAAACTCAGCTTTGAAAGGAAGCATAAACTCTGCTGCAGGGAGTGAGGATGGAGGGAGGCAAAGTCGCAGGAGCAAGAGTAAAGACAGGGCTAAGACCGAAGAACCCAAACACAAAGCTAGACCTAACACGTTAAGCCTCTGGAGCTCAGATGACACCCTGGACACTGACACTATCAAAGCTGGCACTATAGCTGTCGGTTACCGCAACCCGTTGAGCATGATGACTCTCAGCAGAGCGGTGTCAGACAGCCAGACGGCTCTCAGACATATCCCACAGGGCTACAACACCATTTCTGCTCATTCTCTCAAGACCTCAAAAAGCAGCAGCGACCTCAAGTTCCTGGCGTGTCCGTCAGTGCAGGTGGGAGCCAAGGAGGAAGAGCTCAGGACCAGGGGGAGCAAGGATGACATGGTGGTAAAGAGAGGCACTTGGTCTACACTCACTCTCAGTCAGGCCAGGCAAGTGTTGCAAAAAGGCTCTGCTACAGTGAACAGGACTCTGTTGAAGACAAAGTCCTGCCATCAAGACCTGACTCAACAGTTCCTTCAGGTAGGAGGTCCAAAGAGTAGTCCTCTTATCATCATATCATATCATCATATGAGCTTTGGCTATTAACTTGATTATTTAACTGTATTAAAACAGTTCGTTTTTTTATCACCTACCACCATGAAAGATAGGCAAACAAATAATTGCCTGTCCGAGTGTAGACGTGTTTGTCTGTTAGCAAAACATCTCATGAACCAGTGGACGGGTTTTGTTCAAACTTTCACAAACTAAATATATATTCGAGAGGGCTGCCACAGTTATGTAATCTTAGCAGACACAAAAACGTCCTTAAATCTGTAAATTTTAAGGAAACTGAGCTTAACTTTAATGTGGTAGAAGCTCATTATCATCCCCAATACATACTCTGGGTGCAAACAGATAGCACAAGATCTTTGTTTAAAACTTTCAGCATTAAATAATAAAGTCAAACCTGTCTGTTAGCAAAATAACCCACGAACCACTGAATGGGCTTTAAAACAATTCTCAAGAAGTAAATATTGGACTTACATCCACTTTTGGAGTCAGCTTTATACAAAGCCAAATGACATTAGCCAACACAAAAATGACTAGAATGCACTCAATTCTTAGAGATATTGAGTAGCTGAGAGTCATCTGTAACACATACTTTGAGCTCAACCAGATTTTAGATTAAATCTTTTACAGGCAATGTGCCTTCCCTCAGGAATTATTAGTTTAAATAATTATTATTGTACTCATTGTTTGCAGAGGTGTTAAAGTATTCACATTCATTGCTCAAATAGAAGTATAGACACAGTTTTAAAATATTTCTGTAAAAGTTGAACTTGAGATTTTCACTTAAGTAAAAGTATAAAAATACTGGTTTTAAAACTACTTCAAGTATAAAAGTAAAAGTAATGTAAAGAAACAAATATTATGGACTAAAGCTTAGGCCACATCACAAGTCCTACAGTGCACAACCCTTCCTCCCAAAAAAAACATTTTTCTACAGGCCAATTAAATTGCTAATATTGACAAACTTGGGATGCACTATGCACTACACTTCCTGCTGCATATATCTCTGCCACGATCATCGTCACACAAGGCTACATACCTCTGCTATGTCCTGCTGGAGTGTGACATGGTTTATGTTATTTGCAGGTGTGATGGTTCATACTAATCAATACGGTGTCAGAACAATATACAGTTGTGGTCAAAAGTTTACATACACTTGTAAAAAACATAATGTCATGGCTGTCTTTAGTTTCCAATAAGTTCT